>PYWC01000067.1:991274-1009421 GCA_003182015.1 Tuber magnatum
GTCCAGGCCAGGAGGGACAACGATACGGCAACCGGCTGCAACCAGGGTCACAGGCGCTGCCCTACCCGGAGGCCAGGTACAGTGTTTTACCACATCTCTCATGTAGTCCCTTCTTCTCCGAGAGAAAGCGTCACTTAGTGGATGGGATACCATAACCGTGCCAGGTGGGAGAAAGGAACAGGCCCCCGATAGCACAGAGGACCACCAGGCAGACTGACCGTCAGACCGACCCTTTCCTGAAAAAGCCGACAGTACAAGTACTAAGCGAACCTAGTACTAGCGGAGAAGTGTAGAGGTGAGGCCACCGTGAGGGGACACCAGACAGAAGGGATGACCACCAAGAGGATTAACTCAGGGGGAGGGAAGGTTGAGGCTATAGGTAATGCCTGGCCAAGCGATGTAGGAAAAGAAGTAGTCAAGCACCCCCAGAGGGGGGGTGCGAGACCCATAATTGTGATAATAGTTCTCTGGTGTTGAGTCGTTCCCAATTAGGAAATCTTTTCCAATGACCGGAGTTGTAACGGAGACGGAGGATGAGCTCCATCACGTCGTGGAGATCCCCATCATGAATCCTTTTTATTACGAGTTGCGCAACCCGTTCGCCCTTCCCCACGTGGCAGTCCTGGTCCTTCAGATTGAACAGTAATACCTTTACCTCACCTCGGTAGTCCCGTTCAATGACTCCTTCCCCCACCATGGTCCCATGGCGCACGGCAAGGCCATTTCTTGGGGCTACTCGGCCCTAGGTTCCCTCTGGTAACGCTAAGGCTATTCCGGCGGCTACTGTCCCTTGTCCGCGAGCACGCACCACCGCTTCTTCCAGCGCGTAGATGTCATGTCCTGCCGCTTCGCTTGAGCCCCTTGTCGGAATTCGAGGGTACGCGTCTAACCGCATGGCTCGCATGTATTCCGGTTCGGGCGTCTTCTGACTTAGACTGGGATCCTCTTCTCGTCCTACCACTCTAACCATAATCAGGTCAAAATATGCGCGGTTTAAAATTGAGACATTCTGGCTTTGCGCAGCTCCCCCCTCAGGACGGTACTCCGGCCGTCAGCTTAGTGCATCCGGTTTCCCGCCACTCGACCCTGGTCAGTACACGATTTTGAAGTTGAAATCTGCCAACTTCTGTGCCCACCTTATCTGCCTGGCACTCCAGGCCTTGGTCATGAGGGAGTATTGTAGATTCTGATGATCTGTAAATGCCGTGATAGGTTCGCCAGTTCCCAGAAGGTAGTGATGCCATTCCTTGAATACTGCAACTATAGCAAGCAACTGTTTATCGTGAACGTCGTGGTTGCGTTCCACCGAGTTCAGTTTTTGGGAGTGAAATGCTGTCAGGTGCAGCCTTTTTTCAATGTGGTGTGATATGATGCACCCTAGCGCGAAATCACTTGCATCCATTTCCACCACTGTGTTCCTGTCCGGGTGGAAATTTGCCAGAATCGGCGCCATCATGAAATGTTCCTTTAGGAATTCGAAAGCCTCCTCCTGCTCCTTTCCCCAGTCAAATCCCTTGGTGTCGCCTCTCAACAACTCGGTTATAGGTTTACAAGTTCCTGAGAAATTCCTGATAAATCTGGGGTAGAAATTTGCAAATCCCATAAAGATTTGTGTGTCCTTTACAGACTCAGGTCTCTTCCATTCCCTTATGGCTTTGACCTTTCAATCACTCATGGTGATCCTATCTGTCTTCACTATGTATTCCAGAAACTCTACCGTTTTGGTGTGAAATACTGATTTAGTGATAGTCACTGCTAAGCGGTACTTCTGCAACTCGGTTAATACCTCCTTTACCAACTTGACGTAGTCGTCCTCAGTCTTGGAGTAAATTAGCATGTCGTCTATGTATACGACTACTCCCAAGTCTCGTAATCTCCTCAGGACCACATGCATCATCTCTTGGAAAGTGGCGCGCATGTTTACTAGCCCAAACCGCATCACCTGATATTTGTAATGACCGTACCGAGTGCGCAAGGCCGTCTTCCATTCGTCCCACTTTTTTATGCGTATCAGGTGGTCCCCATCCTTTAGGTCCAACTTGGTAAAACCACGCGACCTGACTACTCGGTCTCCGAGTTCACTCATGAGCGGCAGGGGGTACTTGTTGGCGATGGTAACCTTGTTTAGGCCCCGGTAGTCCACATATAGTCTCAGCCGTCCATCAGGTTTTGGCACAAATAGTATTGGTGCACCTGCAGGTAACTGGCTTGGGGTCATCTTTCCCTCCCGCAGCATGTTGTCCAGGTATTCTCGCAATGCCCGTAGTTCTTTTTCAGACAACGGGTGTATTGGCCCCCATGGGGGACTCTTGCCTTTAACTACCTTGATCTCATGATCGAAGGTATTGTGATTTGGGAGCCATTCCGCTGCCTGAGGCAGGAAGAGATTGCTGTACTCCGAGTAGGGTTTTGGCAGAGTCTCCATCACTACTGCCTTGGGCTCTTCTGGGCCTGCAATTCCGCCCACGTATTTGGCTACAGGGTCCGAGACTACTATCTCGTCCCACTCAATGCGGAGTCTTTCCTCTTCGGGTTCCAGGTATTCCTTACACTGCTCCGCCTACAACTCCTCCCTGCTTGCATCCTCAATAAATGATAGGGGATGTTGGCGATACCACCAACCAAAAGGTATTATCAAGTCATGGATCCCCTGGCTCATGACTTCACAGGCAATTTCGGAACAATGTCGGTTAGCCCCAATTTCTAGCATGACAGGGGTCGTGTAGCACCTTCCCGCATTTTGGGCCTGTGCATGCTCAAACCCCATTATACTAACTGGCGTATCTCGCCGTATTGTTGCTAGCCCCAGTTTTTAGACTAGGGCGTCTCGTATCACAAAGATCTGTGAGCCCAAGTCTAATAACACGGTAATCGGTACTCATTCTCCTTGTATTCATAGGTATGCTGTTCCTTGTAGGCACTCGTAATGTGTAGGTGTTGGGACCTGAGTTTTCCCTCTTTTTGGCCCCCCCGTAGGGTCAGCCTCTCTCCGCTTACTGGACATTTTTGGGGCATTCAATAATCTTGGGTGTTTGTTATTGTGCCCGCAAGATTTCAGCCATCCAGGGCTCCTCAGACAAACTCGGTCCCTTCGGTGTGCAGCTCCTTTCTTAGTTTCTTTCCCTTCAATGACGATGTTTACTCATACCGGTTTATGCCACCAGTGCACACATGGGGGAGCGACCTTTCTAACCCAACCTTAGCTGTTCCACTCCTGCCGTTGTGTACGATGTAAGGCGTGCACGCGGTCCTTTGTCTCACCTAGCAACCTACAGCCTACCCACTCGCAATGGCCGGTAGTGCCATCCTGGGACTGGGGAACCGCCTTCAAGTGGTCCTGCGCTATCCTGCCTCATTTCCCGTGCTTGACCTTGGGAGGAAAGAGTCAGGATGCCTTGAGTTGCCCCCCACAATAGTACCCTCCTCCTGCGTGCCGGGTTTGAACCTTCCCTACCCAGGGAGGAGTATAAAGTCTTACGGTCATGCATCCAGGTCGCGGGTTATTCTTGATTTCAACCCCCTGTGATGGGTTAACGTTCTGCGTTATATACGCTTTTCCATGCCTTTCACACTTCTGTCCCTGCCCACGCTCGGAACCCAGTCAGTTCAGTTTGCCGACATTCTTGACTAAGCTGTTGCCCTAGCGCGTAATGTAGGTCGTGGTTTTTATACAGGGCTCCCGGTTGTCTGACCTATCTCCCTTCTTGATCCGACAACTCCCAAAGTCTAGGTGCTTGTAGCACATGGGTTTGGTTCACTGCTGACCTTGGAGCGGTATTCCGAACCTCTATATTTCGGGGCCCAAACTTTGCTGCTTTCCGCTGTCTTATCGTTGCGACAATGGCTCCCTTCCTACAAGCTCCCCGCCTATGGTTGATGAGTCCGCACCGCGTGCAGCTTTTATTTTCCCAGCATTGGTCGACCAGGTTTCGGGGTATTCCTCTATGAGCTGTCTTCCACTCGGTATGCTCTACCCCGAGGGTCTTGGCCAATTTGTTGGGTTGGGCGAACCTTGCTGACTTGAAGTTCCCAGGTGCCGTCTTTCTCTGGAACTTGTTAGGTCGCCCTTCTTCCTTTCCTCACTTCGGCTCCTTTTCTGTATCCTCCCGGCAACGTTTCGGTGGCCCGGAAGAACCCGACGAGCTGGACGGATTGTCTCATCGGTACCGTTCGCTGGCGAGGAAAGCCTCCACCTGGTTTCCAACTGCTCGAAGGTGCTCCAGCCATTCGGCGTTCGTATCATATTGCTTATGAGACAACCCTCTCAGTATTTCCTCCGGTAGTCAGTCCATGACTATCTTCCTCCACGCCGTTCCTTGAACCTTGGCTTTTATGTTCCAGTACGCCATCTGGAGAAGGTACTTGTCGATGTCCTTCTCGCACTTGATCTTTCCCATCTGTGCCAAAGCCTTCCGGTCCTCATTGATCGCGGAGAATCGTACGATAATCTCGTGCCAAAACTGTTCACACGGCAGCAATTCAGGACGAGCGGCATACCCTTTGAGCTCTTCCCTGCTCTTCCTATACCAATTGCTGAAGGGTGTCACATCGGCACCCTTCGTCCTTCCCAGGCCTTTATAATCCTATCGTTATCCTCAATCCACAGCATGGGATTTCGGCTAAAGTGGTCCTGGTACTCGTGCAGCCAGGTCTTTATATCCTGGTAGGACTTGGCTTCTTATACGAAAGGAGGGTTAGCTGGCTTCTTCTGATGGAAAGCAGTTTGTCGGGCCAACTCCTTGGCCAACTGTGATATCATCTGGTGTTCCTCGTCTTCCTTAGCCATCCGCGGCCTTCCTAGGGGCAGTGCCCTTGGCCGGCGGCTTGGTCATTCTACTCCGTTATCTGACCCGTCGTCCCCCGGGTCTGGGTTGCCTGCTCCTCCGGCCCCATTGGGAGGTGTCCTGGTTCTTTCTTGGCCACTCTGTATGGTCTCTAGCCGGGGGTCCCATTCCGCGGGTTGCTTTCCCCTGTCTTGTTGGTACGGCCCTGATCGCCCTCGCCCACTTTCGCCATCAGGGGTCGATCCCCCCTGCTGTGAGCCTAACGCTGTCTGCACCAGCGCTGTCATTTCCCTCGGTGATTGGGCAAACATCTGGGTCATGTTCTGTTGCATGTCCCTAAGCCCAGTTGTTAACTTCTTACCGAGCGTCTGTACTTCGCTAACAAACTGCAGATCCCAGGTTCTTTGACGTCGCCGTTCCTCATCTAACTCCTTCCGGAGTCTATCCAGGCCTGTATAGAGCTCTTGGGGTCTACTCACCCATTCTTGGGTGGTGCGTCCCAGGTCCTGGTGGAGCTGTCCGCTGACCGCTACTTGCTGTTCCGATCGCTCGTGCATGCGAGCGAGTGATGCTTCGGTCACCCCTTTGAATCTCGTGATCTCAGCCACTACCTCTCCCTCCAGTTGCCTACTCTTATTTTGCCACAGCGCCAATTCCCCTCCCACCAGCTTCTCCCCGTTCAGAGCTCGCTCTGTTACTTGAGCCAGGCCTTCTGCCCTCTCTTTCCCTTTGCCAGATAGGGTCCCATAGGCGACCATGGGTCGTTCTGGGTTCAGATAAGGCTGCAGTCCAACTGCCGGACCAATGTTCCAATGTATGCGGCGAAGGCGCCCAAGTCGGTAGCACCTGAGGGGGTTGGGGTCGCAGAGTGCAACCTCTGCCCGCTTCGTCTTTTTGTGACGCTTTGAGTGGGGCCTCGGGGCACTGATGCTCCCGACAGGTTTCTTGATGTCGGTGTGGAACGTAGCCGCAGCGGTGGGATGTCATCTCCTGTAGGGGGTGGTGGGAGTGGATAGGGGCTATCTTGGCCAGGTCCCTATACGCAGATTAGCCACTGCTGTCTCTCCACATGAAGCATGTCAGTGTCGCTAGAGTCTTCCGACCCTTCTTCAATGCTTCGTTGCGACACCTTCCTTCTTCTTTCTATGAGTGTGACGTGTTTCAGGGCCCACTTGATCCCGTGATCAGAGAACCAGAAGGGAACGTTCTCGTTTTCAAAGACTTCGCTTATGGTGAGATCAAACTCGACCCGGTGGATGTGTTTGTTTCATTGGAGGTAAAGTTGAGATAGATGGTTGAGGGCTTTTGATAACCAGCCCTTCAGGCTCATTGAAAGAGGTGGTTGTAAGCCTTAGTAGTATAGAAGATATCAATATGGTCTTAGGTGGTAGCCGACTCTAAGGACAAGTGAGTCTAGACTATGGCCCGATACGTGACAAAGTGATTGCTAGGAAGGCTCACTTATAAGGTCACGAGGTAAAGCAGGCTTGTATCATGTAATGAATATATTGATAAGATCTGTTCTCCGTCGCTAATGATCTATAGAGCGTGGGAGGTATCCCAATGTTTATATTCCGCGTCTGGGTGTTCGCGGCCTATCTACTCCTCCCAACGTTCTTCTGTACGCACTTCGCAGACGCTGAAAACCTGTACCCCGCTCGACTCTGATTTCCTCGGACAGCGGGGAGGGTGTCCTACCCCTCTCCTCGCTGCACCAGTGCAAATCATAGCCACTTGAACCCCTTCACCGTGGCAAGCGGTTACTGGTCCTTTCTCTGCATATGGAGTGATCAGCTCCGGTGACAGACTTATCAATGTGGGTGGATTTCCCATCCGTCTGCATCAACCTGCAGGAAGCATGTTCCTATCTTATCGCGCCAATGGCGGTTAGGCCTCGTTGCACTCAGGGTTGATCTCTTCACACAGTAGGCCCTCATCTGACTCTACCTTGTCATGCCTGTAGGGTGTGAGTGAACGATTGTCTCTTGAGCATTGTTCTCTCATCCGGATTTTCCTCCGCATTTCTACACCCATGGACTTGAAATTCGGTCTTACTGCCCTGCTGGCAGGCGGGGACTCCCATTGGAGTATCGGACCTCCCCCCGGTTGGCATCCATCCGTTGGCGCAGCTGAGGGATCTTTGCATGCATTTACCTACACAACCAACCAACCAATTTAGTTCGTGCGACCTTGTCAGGATAGCCGAGAGTTCTCTCTTGAGGATTCAGCAAAAACACCTCCTCGGCGATCTTTGGTGGTAGTGTAAATGAGTGTCTTGTGCCGATCTCGTATTAGTAGAATGTAAGTCATTCTCCAAATACTTCGGCCGACCCTGGGATTGAACACGTGACCTTTTGTGAACGATCACGTGATATGTGGATTATACTATGCCAGTCCGTCTTATGTGTAATACTACCCACCACTGAAGAAGCTGTAAAATGGACAAATTTTTCCTATCATACCCTGCCGGGCCTGCCTTGAGGCGCGAATATCAGTAGCAAATGGTTGTATGGTTGTGCACAATCTAGCAAAAGTGAATCCTTGTACACCTGCCAGTAACTGCGTATATGTCACTACTATTCAGGCGACGATAAGTGGTTTACCAGATAAACAAGGAGGCATAGAGAGGAAGGTGGAATACCTCCTCTAAGGTGTTCCCAGTAAAGGAGACTATAAAGAATGGAGTTAACAGGGATGAACCCTAGCAGTCCCAAAGGTGGTCCCAGATGGAGTCAGGGCAACTTGGAGAGTTTTAGATCTATCTAGCCAGACCATGTTCCGAACACCACATACTTGGTAAGGGAAGTGTAGAGGTACTTAAAGGATAATTCCTACTACTGGTAAGGTGCATCCAAGATACTGGTCATAGGTAGCGCCAATTGGAGCACTACAGGACCACTAATATCTTACAGGAGACACTGAAAGTGCGAGAGTGGCAAATGGTAGATAGACAAACCGCCTATTGTAGCTTCCAGGATCCTGTAGGGATCAATGCATATAGAAAGAGCATTACAGATAGCCTGGTTCATCAGGTGTCTTGAATGTTAACCACTGGCAAGGCACCAATGCGACCAGGTTTTCACTCTGTTGGGCAAAATTGAAATGCACTGGGTAAAGGATAACTGCATGGGCTGAATGCTGCCTTGAGTATATTGACACATGTATGCCTGACAGGTGTCTTAGGAGATGTGGTGGACCACCTTTAGTAGAGAAGATTGTGCTCAAATGGGTACAGTAAGCTGATGGGACAGTATCTGGCAGAAGATAAAACTAGTGTAGCGACCTAGCATACATGAGCTATGGCAGCCGGAACCTACACCCATACAGGTAGCCTAGAGGCAAACTGGTGGGAACCAGCAGGGAAGTAGTTACTTGACCTGCGGAGACCTGATGGCCTGGGCTCCGAGATGAACAGAATCAGCTCGCCAGGGACTTAGGTGCCTGGGTACACCCGGGAGTGGTGTCAGTGTACTTAGAGACCTCTGAAGGGGCAGTTGCTCCGCTATGCCGGGTAACTGGAGAAAGGTCAGATGTGTCTATCTCGGGCAACGGGATGGACAGGGTAACGGGGAAATGTTATCTTGTCCACTGGACAAGGTTACTCTACCCTCAGGATCAGGTTACCCTGCCATTGGGCTTGGGTTACCCTGCCCAAAGTCCTGAGTTACCCTACCTTTCCATACGAAGTCATGCGGGGAGTTCGGGAAAAATGACTGGAATGTTTGTCACGCGAAGCCAGGCATAATACTAGATTCTGGGGGTCTGGGGGATGCTATTGGGCGAGCTGGGCAGCTCTGAAGAGGCTGTAAATTGGAGACATTATTCCTAGCGTACCCCTCCGGCCCCGCCTTGAGGCCCGGATGTCATGGGCAATCGGTTGCATGGTTGAGTGCAGTCTAGCAACGTGGAAGGTGTGGAGACCTGCTTGCAACACCGTATACGTCGCTGCCGTCTGGTCGACAGTAAGCTATTCACAGAATATATAAGGGGGTATAGGGTGGAAGGTGGAGTACCTCCTCCAAGTTGTTTGGAGTAAAACTGACCAAAACTGGCAGAGTTGACAGGAGTTAACCATAGGGGTTGGGGAGGTAATCCCGGGTGGTGCCAGGGCGGCAGGCCGAGTTTTACACCTACGAAGCCTGAAAGTGTCCCCAACATCATAGGCCCTGAAAGGGACGTGGAAAGACACTATAAGCATGATTCCTACCATGGGTAAGGTGGGTCCGAGGTAGTGGTCATAGGTAGCACACATTGGACCCCTTCCAGATCACGATCCCCTGCGGAAGACGCCGGAACCCCGAGAACCTGAAATAGTAGATAGATAAAACGCTCACGGCGCCTTCCGGAGCCAAGTAGAGATTAATACAAATGGGAAAGGTGTCATAGATAGTCTAGTTCATGCCGCGTCTTGACTGTTAGCCACTGGCAAGACGCCGATGCGCAAAAGTTTTCACTGCCATGGGCAAAATGAAAATGCACCACAGAAACGATGACCGCATAAGGGGAACGCCGCCTAGAGTGTGTCGACACATGCATGCCCGAAGGGTGTGCCCGGAGATGTGTCGGACCGCCCTTAGCGGAGAAGGGTGTGCTCGAATGGTTGGAGTAAACTCATGGTGTGGTTTCTGGCATGAGATAAAACTACCTGAAAGTCTATGGGAGAACTCTCCTACTCCAACAACCAATCCTCACAAGACCTTAATTGAGTGAAGCGTCCCGCTTAACGATATTAAGTTTTACTGTTTACTTTACTCTTACATTGGTGTGAACTTTTGGCGATACGTTTGAAGTTGTTCGGTGCAGTCGCAACCTTGGGCTTCATCTTCCTAGTGGTGCCCTCGTTACAACCACTTGAAAGTCCATATGAGAACAATTCTACCCCCACAACGAATGCCCTTGAGACCTTAATTCGGTAAAGCATGAGCCTTCCAAATATTAAGTTTCTCCGCTTACTTTACTCTTACATTTGTGCGAACTTTTGGCACTAAGTTTGAAGTTGTTCAGTTCAGTTCGCAACCTTGGGATCCAACTTCCTGAGGGTGCTCCCATTACACTATATCCGTAAGTGACCTTCTTGCTTAACTCTGGTCCCACTTAATTCTTTACATACCTTCAGCACTAAACGTACATCAATACCAGTAACCGTCCTGACCACCTTACAGGGGATTGGTAGTGCCGGGATGTTTGTCCTATCCCGTAGGACCTGGGTGAGGATGGTTCCAATATGAGAGAAAACGGTGGTTAGCTAAGGTTGCGTATAGTCGATTGTCATGGAAACTGATAGAAGCTCACAGCTTGTAGAAGGACAGGTTCACCAATGTTAAGAACGCTAGAGATTTGTCAATGGAGGATCTTCCTTGATTATGTAAAGTGATGTACCCCTCTTAGATTTACTTTTTCTTACACAACCTGGTCATTTCCTGTCTACACCTGTACTTTGGAATTACCACTTTGTTTCTTCATCGCATTGCCTGAACCTCTGAACCCTGACCCTGATCTAAGAGACCCTATCCTTGAACCCCTAAAGCTTTGACACCAACCAGTCTGGTTTGTACACTTGTCCCTCAATCTTGTCTTGCCTACAGCAGTATGCCTTGTACTATCTGCTCTTGACCCTGCAAGGACCCTCCCTATTACAGTTTTATTAAGCAAAACCTGAGCTACACAACCCTCCCAATCAGGTAACAAGTGTCCAAACCTGTACTCTGCCATATGCCAACAAAAGTCCAATGTGGTTATACCCCTGAATGGTAGTCCAAGGAGCAACCTTGGTGGAAGGTTGCCCAGTTATTGGATTTGTATCTTAGTAAAGGTTGCCCAGTTATTGGATTTATATCTTAGTAAAGGTTCCATATAACGGCCCATGATTGAAATGGTTAGAAGATTAGCAGTGCAGCTAGTGATAAGGTTTCCAAAGTTTCGCTTTGTTAGCCTTCGATTTCCTTTTGTTATAAGCCGGGTTATAATTCCTAGTAGCTTACTTTCCTTCCGTAGTAGGACAATTTCCTACCTGTGCCTGTACTTAGTAATTATATTCTTGTCCCTACTTACTGATACCAGAACTCGCGAACCCATTACCTGAATCCTGGAATTCTTTTCCTGAACTCACCAAACCTCGATACAAGTATATCTGATTTGTTGTAACAGGGGCAACTCAAGGAAGATAGACCCAACAGTTGCCACCACACTAAACAAACTGCAAACTTATTGCGAACTGATCACATACAATACAAGAATAAAGCAAATAATAAAACTTAATATTGTTTAGCCAAGTGCTATACTCAGTTAAGGTCTAGGGAGGATATTGGTTTTGATAAAGTAGAAGAGTTCTTATATAGATTTCAGTAGTCAGAATTTATGCCAGAAACTCTCCTACAAGTTTACTGCAAGCTGTCGAATGTGCTCTCCTTTACTAAAAGTTATTGCCCACTTCTTCCACATCACCGTTGGTACAAGTATGTTAACCTCTTCTGTTCAGTAACCTCCTACTGCAGTTCAGTTTCTGCAGCCTAGCTTAATTATGGCCACTGCAGTATAAACCTCTTCCCCTCCATGTTTCACTAGTGGCTAACCATCAAGACACTGGAGTGGGCCTAATAATGTATGAATCCCTTCCTATATACAGTTCATGCATACAAGTCCCCACTGGCTCCTCTAGTCTCCATGTTCTAAGTACTTCTATTAGGTTAAGGGTCTACATACCGTCTCCTGAAATGGTGTGTGGTGAGATGATCCAATAGGTATCATACTACCTACTACCACCATGCTCAAAACCCCCTCGGTTGCTATAGGAATCCTGCTTTTAGTGTCTTCAAACATCTTTCAAAGAGGTTACGGCCAAGGGCTGCATTAGGGCTTGGTAGTTGTAAAACTCTTCCAGTTGTCCACAGTACCACTAAGGTCGACCCCAGGGACCCCAATGGTTAGTCACTGCTATCTCCAACAGTGCTAACCCAGTTTGCTCTGAATAATCTGCAGCAGGTAGTTCACCTTCACACCTATGCCCACTGATATATCCTGTACGAAGACTGAAGTGGAGTGGATTGCCCGAGCATATACCGTGCGATTAGCCGATCTGCAAAAGTCCTCTGTTGCTAGATTGAGCTCCACTACACCACTCCTGATCTATGATATCCTGGACTTAGGGCAGACCTGGAAGGTTATGACAGGAATACTATCCCCAAGTTACAGATTGTCTGAACCTCCATAGCTCAATCAATAGCATTTCAGAGAATCTCTGATTTAGGAATTGTATTTACTTTCACAGGCCAATCCTTGCAATCAATTTTCCCCAAGTCCCTGTGAGACTTTGTGGCACAAGGTAGGGTAACAGAGCATGCTTGACAGGGTAACCTAACTCTTATGGTAGAATAACTAGACCTCCAATACCGGGTAACTCTATCTTGATATCAGGGTACATTTATCATGTTACTCTGACTACTTAATCAGCAAAGGTAGACACATGTATCCTTTCTGCAGTTACCCTGCTCAGTAGGGTAACTAGCCTACCTGAGGTCCCTATGTACACTGACATTGCCTCTGAACATGTACCAGATATTCAAGTACCTGAGTACCAAAGGTCCTTGAATATCTCACAGTGGAGCACTGACTGTTGAGTACCTGTGAGGCAAGTGTTTACTTACCTGCCTCTTCCTATTTGTTGACAACCTGGTCACTGTTGTGGGCATAGCTTCAGGCTAACATAACTTGTATAAACTGCCTCATTATATATCTATATACTGCTACCTCTGTCTTGTTCCATCCACCATGTTGTTCCTTGGACTATGGGTACTTGACCCTGCACAGAATCTTCCCATTACACGTCCGCAACCTTCTGGACAGCAGTATGGTTGTAAATCTAATAGGTAATTTGTCCTTGCCCATAGGATCTAGATCGATTGGATACAATATCTGGTCTTTCCAAATTCTGTATCAGATCTTGATACTTTGCACTAGATACTCAGTCCTTGTACCAATTTGTTGAACCTTTTTTGAATGTTTTGCTACCAACAATGTATTATGCTGACCAGACCTAAGGCTCAGTTAAATGCTCTATCAAGTTAGATAAGAAAATTATCCTAACAGACCATTATTCTTTCCCTCCATGTTATGCAGAAATGGTTTCAAACATGTAATAAAGCTGGAAATCTTCTATTCCCACCATTTCTAGTTATCAACTAAAAGGAAAACAAGATTACACTCAAAATACTATATATTAGAAAGACTAGGAGTATATTGTGAAACATTTGAGCTAGATATCTCTTATGCAAGTAGAAGAAGCAAATTATAGCATTTAGAACATAGGTTTCAGGCAAAGAATTTAGAGCACATATATATTGTACTGTATTGTATTCCATATGATACAAAAAATACCATATTTTATTATTGTACATTATATATTTTTTCTAGCACTACTTGAAACTATTTCGCAAGGAGAGATATCTATCTTGAAAGCTATTGGAGAAGTTGCAAGAGGAAATCACTATTGCCAAATCTGATACAAGGGGGTGGACAACCTAACTGTATTGTTATATCTATTCTTGCAGTTAATTACTTTAAATATAGACACAGTAAGACAAATAAGCTGTTCAATAAAATACAGCAGGTCAAAATAGAAGATGGAAGAAAAGGTTTCAAGTAGAGGTGCAGTATACACCATAGTGCAATAAATTACAGATCAATAGAAACCCATCAACTAGAAATGAAATTTTAAGGCTCAATACTTTTTGTACATGAAACACAAGGAGAGATATTTGAAAATACTTTGGTCTATAAGCACCTAGATGTGGAATATAAATATTGTGATGCTTTTTGAGTTTTTTGCTACGATCAGCAATAACGAAAAGGTCCTATCAATGTATTTATTATACTTTAATGAGAATCCTATGCTATTATTTCCCAAGTAAACCTTCCTGAAAATACTTCATAATTAAACGGCTTAGCCTTTGTCTGTCTTACTTATTCTTAGAGTTAGCTACCAACCAATAATCAGGTTTTGGTATTTTAGATAGTGCAACTATGTACTACTTTGGTTTAAGTTTTGCATATAGTGCATCAATAGATAAGTGTAAACCTCATTTAGAGGTAGTTTCAAATGAGTATAACCAACCCAATTGTAACAACCCAGCATACATGAGCTGGGGCAAACGGAACCTATACCCATACAGGTAGCCAGGAGGCGAACTGATAGGAACCAGCAGGCAAGTAAGTACTTCACCTATGGGGACCCGATGGCCCTGGCTCCGAGAATGAACAGAATTGGTTGGTCCGGGACTTAGATACCTGGGTACACGCGGGAGCAGTGTCAGCGTACTTAGGGACTTATGAAGGGGCAGTTGCTCAGCTAGGCCGGGTAACTGAAGAGAGGGCAGAAAGGTCTATCACGGGCGACGGGATAGGCAGGGTAACAGGGAAAAGTTAACTTATCTGCTAGACAAGGTTACCCTACTCTCGGGATCAGGTTACCCTGCCTTGGGTCTTGGGTTACCCTGCCCAGAGTCCTGAGTTACCCTACCTTTCAATACGAAGTCCCTTGGGGAGCACGGGAAAATTGACTAGGATGTTTGTCACGTGAAGCCATGCATGATACTGGAATCTGGGGTTCTGGGGGATGCTATTGGGCAAGCTACGTAACTTCGAGGAAGCTATAAATTGAAGACATTATTCCTATCATACCCCTCCGGCCCTGCCTTGAGACCCGGACGTCATGTGCAAACAGTTGTGTAGTTGTGTGCAGTCTAGCAAAGAGGAGTCTTTGAAGACATGCTGGCAACACCGTATACGTCGCTGCCATCCGGTCGACCCTAGGCTGTTCGCAGGATATATAACGGGGCATAGGGTGGAAGGTGGAGTACCTCCTCCAAGATGTTCGGAGTAAAATGGACCAGATCTAACGGGGTTAACGGATGTTAACCGTGGGGGTCATGAAGGTAGTCCCGGGTGGTGCCGGGGCGACTGGGAGAGTTTTTGCACCTACCAAGCCTGAACGTGCTCCCAAGGCTATAGGCTCTGAAAGCGAAGTGCAAAGACACTAAAAGCATGATTCCTACCACAGGTAAGGTGGATCTGAGGTACTGGTCATGGGTAGCGCCCATTGGATCATTCCCGGACTATTGTGCCCTGCAGAAGACAGCAGAAGCCCGAGACCCATAAAGAGTAAGTAGATAAACCGCTCATGGTAGCCTACAGAGTCAAGTAGAGATCAATGCATATGGGAAGGGTGCTATAGATAGTCTAGTTCATGAGGTGTCTTGACTGTTAGCTACTGGCAAGACACCGATGCGCAGAGGCTTTCACTCTGTCGGGCAAAATAGAAATGCACCGTAGAAACGATAACTGCATAAGGTGAACGCCGACTAGAGTGTATCGACACATGCATACCCGAAGGGTGTGCCAGGAGACATGTCGGACCACCCTTAGCGGAGAAGGGTGTACTCAAATGGTTGGAATAAACTGGTGGGAGAGTTTCTGGCATAAGATACAACTACCTGAAGGTCTATGCGAGAACTCTCCGACTCCAACAATCAATCCTCTCGCGACCTTAATTCAGTGAAGCGTCAGGCTTAACGATATTCAGTTTTACCATTTACTTTACTCTTACATCTCTGTGACCTTTTGGCGATAAGTTTGAAGGTGTTCGGTGCGGTCGCAACCTTGGGATCCATCTTCCTAGGGGTGCCCCCGCTACAGTATATCGTTAAGCCAGCTCCTCGCTTAACTCCTCTCCTGATTAATTGTTTTCCGATTTTCGGCTCTGACCTTGTGTGAATACTGGTAATCTGGTCTAAAACAAGTAGCCCAGGGTGGAAAGCGCAATGGCTAGTACCGAACTTCGAACCAGAATGGAATCCAACTCCGATTCAGACCTTGACCTTGAAGAGAAAACAGCCAACACGTTTCGTGCGTCAGTTTTTGCAGACGTTCGTGGCATTGACTGGGACAGCCGCCAGTTGCTCTGGGAGGCCCCCACTATTCAGTTACCTGTTGAATGTCAGGACCTTATGATCACAGACCCACGCGCTGCGGTGCTCTGATTTTTCCAAGACCCTACCCTTGTCCACAATACGACCCCAGCTCTGCCGCAAGAGGTCCCATTTAGCAAGTTCTCCCGCGAGTTTGTCGAACCTTACATCGTCCCTGAGGTATCCAAGTCCATCGCGGAAGCGAAACGGTAACCGAGGAACTGGAACACCCAGCAGCAGCAGGTGTTCCGGACCCAGATTACTAAGGTAGCGGTGGAATGGATGAAAGTCCAGCAGGAGGCATACCTGCGGATGATCAGAGATCAGCAAGCATTGAAGACTCGGATGACAGCATTGGAGAAGGCTTTCGAGGGAGGGTATAGTATTGATGCCGAGAATGGCGTACTGATGTTAGAGGCAGCGCCCCCACTCCCGCTCGTCCATAGCAAGCCCAAGAACTTCGCCATGGAGTTGGCTATGAGAGCCGAAGACAACCAATGGAGGGCATATTTGAGCCCAATCGGCATACGAATGTTGGAAAGCCTGAAAGGTGACGGCTATAGCTATACCTCTTCCTTCTCAAGAGCATCTACCGGCTCCCTGACAGTCCCCCCCTCAATTGCCCGCAGTCGTTCAGGTTGCCCTACAGTTGGGCCAACGGATGGACGTCGAATAAGAAAGAGGACGTCCAAGCCGAAGGGTATTACGGTACCAGATATGCCTGACCCTACACCGCGACAGACCCATGCTCCTATCATGCCTCTGGCAATGCCTTCAGTTGCAACTCGTATACCTTCCATCGCCGCCCCAAGACCCACACTGCTACCAGTTTCGTTACCCGCTCCTGATACCTTCCCTGTCACAGCTTTCCCACCAGCTGTATCGGCTACCCCAGGGTACCGGCCGCTCCGTGCGGCTTCACCTGAATTCTTTGCACAGGTCAGGCACCCGGAAGAGCGAGCACCCATGGCTCCATCACGAGGGACTCCGATCCCTGGACCTGGGACACCTGCTCGTTCCGTTCCTTGGGCACCCGTGATTCCCTCTGCCCTCTCAAAACCAACTCTTCCCTCCGTCCTCCCCACGATCACTAGCGGTGAGTCAGACAGCCAAGACGAGCACTGTCTGTCGGGCTGCAAATCAGAAGAAACCCGCATGGGGCGGATTCATTGCCACACGTACGGGTGGAGGAAGGGAACACGGACCCCGGTAAGGCACCGAAGAAGACAGAAGGAGGGAGACGGACGACCGACATGTGGGTACTGTGAATCATGGAGATATGCGGGGCCCCCAATGCAACCCTTGAGTTGTCCAGAGCTTCAATCGTTTCCGGGGGCAACTCAGGCAGCTCCGAACCCAACTCCTGAGGCTGGGCAATGACCTGTTCCACCACCGGCATCAGTACCATCAGGGGCTAACCCCGCCGAGGATGGGAATCAGGATGGCCAGGAGGAAAGGTTTGATCGGTATGATAGACCCCGGGAGATCCCAGGTGAAAATACAGGGGGTAGTGGAGGTGGAAATGGACCACCTGTCGGTGGTACTACGGGAGCAGGTGGAGATCCTGGGGACTCTGACCATAATAGTTCTGATGATGATGATGCCGATTCTCTCCCTGACTTGACCCCCTTGCTCAGTGCTCGAAAGGAAGAGTGGAGCGATGAGAAGAAACGACGGTGGGACCGACAGGCTAAGAAGCTGTCAAGGGAAGAAGGGAGCAGGTCGGCTGCACAGCCATCATCCAGACAGCGGCAGAAGAAGCCGGAAAAGCTGAGTGGCATTCCGGCGTTTAAGGAAAAGGTCACCGAACTCGCCAGCTTGCTGACGCTGGTGGAGGTTAGGTTTGAGTATTTTGCTGGGTGCAGGGTGACCGATATGGACAAGGTAAACCTGGTGATTCCCCTTCTAGAAGACACCGCCCGAACATGGTATTTTGGGCTACACTCCCACATTAATAAGGAGGCAGCCAAGCGTACTGGAGTTCCTGTTAACAACAGTAACCCGTTGAGAACGTGGAAAGGATTCCGGGAACGGCTCGAACGGAGTTTCGGCGGTGACCAAGCGGAACGAGACCGATCCCTGCTTGAGTGGCGAGACCTAGTCATGAAGCCACATCACATTGATGAGTACCTGCACAAGATGGTTGACTACATGTATAAGCTTACCTATACAGACCCGGTGCAGGTACGAGATAAGGTACGGTCGGGCATTACCCAACAGGTTAGGAATGCGTGGGCACTGTAGGAGCCCCATCCAACCGTCTTGGATGACTACCTTGATCTTCTTCAGAAGGTTGGACACACACTGGAAGACAACACCCGGTTCCGCAACGGAGTCATCCAACCTGTCCAATGGTCTCAGCCAACGGAAAAGAAGGACGATAGGTCCTCAACTTCCAGAGT
>PYWC01000067.1:1012599-1082547 GCA_003182015.1 Tuber magnatum
GAACGAGCTGCGAGATAGGTTAGGAAAAGCCGTTGTGTTCACCAAGTTGGACTTAAAGAATGGCTACTACCTTCTGAGGATGGCAGAAGGTGAGTAATAGATGACGGCCTTCCGTTGCAGATATGGACTGTATGAATACACAGTCATGCCATTTGGGTTGTGTAATGCCGCGGCAACTTTCCAAAGCGTGCTAAATGAGGTCTTTCAGGATCTCATGGACGAAGGAGTCATCGCGTACATGGATGACATCCTGATCTACTGCGAAACTAGAGAAGAACACGTCGCAATGGTGCGGCGTGTGATGGAGAAATTGCGGAAAGCTAGACTATGTGTAAGCATGAAGAAGTCCAGTTTCCACCAACAGGAAGTTGAATTCCGCGGATACAAGATCTCCAATATAGGGATCTCTATGTTGTCAGAGAAGGTGCAGACAATGAGGGATTGGGCACCTCCGACATGCGTTGTCAACGTTCAAAGCTTTATGGGCTTTGCCAACTTCTATCGTCGGTTCATAGAAGGGTTCAGCAACATAGCGAGACCTCTAACAGACTTGACAAAGAAGGATGTACGATGGGAATGGACACTAGCGTGTGAGCAGGCCTTCAACCAGTTGAAGGAAGCATTCACGTCCAAACCTATCCTAGCACATTTTGACCCTGAACGGCCAACCCGGCTGGAAACCGATGCTAGTGACTTTGCCTTAGAAGCCGTTCTCTCCCAGTTCTGTGAAGAGGAGAGATGGCATCCAGTGGCCTATCATAGTAGGAAGTTCCACCCAGCGGAGATTAATTATCATGTCCATGATAAGGAAATGATGGCCATTGTGGCAGCATTCAAGGAATGGGATCATTTACTACACTCTGTAACAGACCAGTTGGTGATCTATACGGATCATAACAATTTGGAGTACTTGAATAGTACCAAGGTACTTAACTGAAGGCAGCACCGCTGGGCTGAGTTCCTGCCACCATTTAACTTCAAGGTGGTTTACCGAGAAGTATGGTTGAATGAGAAGACAGACGCTTTGTTGCAGCGTGGGGACTACCACCCTGAAGGGGGGAGTGATTTTCCGCGAAAGTCGTTTTTTTCGCCCCGGACTGTGGGTTGGGAGCGAGAAACAGGAGATCTTGCGACCACAAGTGTTGCAGGTGTGCCAGGGATTTTGGCTCCAGTCTTCCTTTTTGGATCAACTGCGGGTAGCGGTAACCGAAGACCAGGAGTACTTCAGAATCCTGAAGGCAACAGCTGCCGTTGACAAAGAGGTCGACCGACATTCCACGACGGAAAAGGCCTTACTCCTGTACAAGAACAGGTAGTATGTTCCCAAGGGTCAGAATCTGAAGCAGACAATCATGAAGGCAGAACATGACTCCCGAATTGCGGGACACCACGGGACTTACAAGACCATTGGCGGGGTTACGGCTAACTTCTATTGGCCTAAGATGTAGGAGCACATCACTGACTACGTGCGAACATGTGATGTGTGCCAAAGAAATCAATCCATCAGGTACAAGAAGTTCGGGCTACTGGAACCTGTTGATGTTCCTATCGGGCCGCGGACAGCCTTTTCAATGGATTTCCTTGTAGCGCTGCCAGAGTCTGAAGGGTATACCAATATCTGGGTCATAGTGGACCAATTCTCGAAAATGGCCCATTTCATACCCGTGACCACTGAGGTACCTATCAAGGAGCTTGCCTTGATATTCCTGGCGGAGGTCTGGTGGCTTCATGGACTCTCTGAGTCAATCATGTCTGACCGAGATAGCCGATTGACATCCAAGTTCTGGATGAGTCTAATGTACTTGTTGCAAGTGAAACTAAACGTTTCAACTGCATTACACCCTGAGACTGATGGGCAGACCGAGCGGGTTAATCAGACACTGGAGCAGTACTTGCGTAGTTACTGTTCCTATCAACAAGATGATTGGGTTTCGCTGTTACCTCTTGTGGGGTATGCATACAACACCTCGATATCAGAATCCACCAGGTTGTCACCTTTTGAGATCAACTATGGGTTTAACCCAAGGACAAANAACGTCGGAGAAAGCACAACCAGTGCACCAAGTGTGGACAAAGTGGTCACTTCTGGAGAAAGTGTACCACCACATCCCCAGTCGTCAGTTCCTCCAAACAAGCACGTGGGTTGAAACGGTCAGCCCCGGTGAGCGAGCCCACAGGAACTGAGAAGCAGCTAAAGCCCATTGAAGCACCCCCTCCGGCTACCTCATCAAAGATACTTGAAGTCCGACAGACAACACCTCAGATCATGGGGGTTGATACTGATGGCTCGGAATAGGTAAGAAGTTATTCTGCTTAAGGTATAACCTTACTAACCTATATCCATAGACCCATGAGGGATGGATGAAAAAGA
This sequence comes from Tuber magnatum, assembly GCA_003182015.1. Classification (NCBI taxonomy): domain Eukaryota; kingdom Fungi; phylum Ascomycota; class Pezizomycetes; order Pezizales; family Tuberaceae; genus Tuber; species Tuber magnatum. Next base: position 1,014,971 of record PYWC01000067.1, read on the forward strand.
AACCTGGAGGTGGCTTCTGGGATGGGTAAGTACCCCTCTACTGCATTGATGACCCTGATACTGACTACACCCAGGGGGTGGGGGCCGATAGATGTTCCGGGCCGTGCACGGTGGATTGGGCTATCTCTCCTTTGTTGGGTTTCAGGTTATTTCCTTTGTTCTAGTTAATTGTATTCCTTTCAGGATTTCCTTAGCTGGATGGGCAAGTCATAGGACATTATTTCGGTTGAGGTCGGGCGAGGTCCCGCTCCAGGAGACGCTCGACATTGGGGAAGCAAGGCTGCTTCGCTTGGAACCGGTCCCACAGCGGACATTTACCCAGCGCGGGAAACGGTGGTTATGTTTAGTATAAACGGAATTGGTTCAGGCTGGACTTGATCGAATAAATGACACTATTTCCAAGTTTACCTGAGGAGGTTTCAGTACGCGAAATCATGCTGGCGTAATAGTAAACACCCTAGCTATTGTGAAAAGACGAATCCGAATCCCTTAACATTTACTGACCCGTTGTGGCCACTCTTGTGTCGAAAGGCAAGAGACTAAAGGGAATTGCTAAGCCAAGATGACAAAGTCACCAAGAGAAGCGAAGAGGCAGAAGCGTGACAACTTGCCTCGTCATACCAAGTCTATCCAGCTGCGGGTTAAGTTAGACTGGAAGGTAGGAGCTAGACAGCTTAGCGCGGAAGCGCTCCTGCTGCTCGATAGTGGAGCTACTGGGCCGGTGCTTAGCAGCCGATAGGTTAAGCAGACTCAGGCACCATGTGTGCGACGAAAGGTACACGTTCCGATAAGTGACCCTAGCGGTAATCAAATTCCGCGGTCAGGTCTACACTATACCAAGTCATTCGGAAGGAGGATAGGTGACCACCACAATGAGATGCGCTTTGAAGTCGCAGATATGCCCGACACCAAGGTGGATGGGTACCTGCCTATCTCGTGGTTGAAAGACCATAACCCTGACATAGATTGGAAGACCGGATCACTAACCTGGTGCTCAGATTTCTGCAAGGCTAACTGCCTGGCAGAGCACGGGCGCTTAGTGTTCATGACCGATGAAGAGTTACTAGCTGAGGAGGCTAGTAATGTGTACCGATTGGGAATGTGCAATTCTCTGATGAGGAAGGTGCCGACATTACGGTTAAGCAACTCCCCGAGTATAAGGGCTATGGGGATATCTTCAGTCAAGAATGGATTGAGGCATTACCGGAGCACGGGAAGTATGACCATACGATCGCGCTGCAACCTGGAACCCAACCTCCGTTCGGGCCTATCTATCCGTTATCGGAAAGGGAGCTGAAGGCACTCCACGAATATCTCAATGACATGCTGGGAACGGGAAAGCTACGGCGATCCAGTTCCTCAGCAGCAGCCCCTATCCTCTTGGTGCCAAAACCAGATAGTACACTAAGACTGGTAATAGATTGCCGAGGGCTGAACAAAATCACCGTGAAGAGCAAGTATCCTCTACCATTGATGAACGAGCTGCGAGATAGGTTAGGAAAAGCCGTTGTGTTCACCAAGTTGGACTTAAAGAATGGCTACTACCTTCTGAGGATGGCAGAAGGTGAGTAATAGATGACGGCCTTCCGTTGCAGATATGGACTGTATGAATACACAGTCATGCCATTTGGGTTGTGTAATGCCGCGGCAACTTTCCAAAGCGTGCTAAATGAGGTCTTTCAGGATCTCATGGACGAAGGAGTCATCGCGTACATGGATGACATCCTGATCTACTGCGAAACTAGAGAAGAACACGTCGCAATGGTGCGGCGTGTGATGGAGAAATTGCGGAAAGCTAGACTATGTGTAAGCATGAAGAAGTCCAGTTTCCACCAACAGGAAGTTGAATTCCGCGGATACAAGATCTCCAATATAGGGATCTCTATGTTGTCAGAGAAGGTGCAGACAATGAGGGATTGGGCACCTCCGACATGCGTTGTCAACGTTCAAAGCTTTATGGGCTTTGCCAACTTCTATCGTCGGTTCATAGAAGGGTTCAGCAACATAGCGAGACCTCTAACAGACTTGACAAAGAAGGATGTACGATGGGAATGGACACTAGCGTGTGAGCAGGCCTTCAACCAGTTGAAGGAAGCATTCACGTCCAAACCTATCCTAGCACATTTTGACCCTGAACGGCCAACCCGGCTGGAAACCGATGCTAGTGACTTTGCCTTAGAAGCCGTTCTCTCCCAGTTCTGTGAAGAGGAGAGATGGCATCCAGTGGCCTATCATAGTAGGAAGTTCCACCCAGCGGAGATTAATTATCATGTCCATGATAAGGAAATGATGGCCATTGTGGCAGCATTCAAGGAATGGGATCATTTACTACACTCTGTAACAGACCAGTTGGTGATCTATACGGATCATAACAATTTGGAGTACTTGAATAGTACCAAGGTACTTAACTGAAGGCAGCACCGCTGGGCTGAGTTCCTGCCACCATTTAACTTCAAGGTGGTTTACCGAGAAGTATGGTTGAATGAGAAGACAGACGCTTTGTTGCAGCGTGGGGACTACCACCCTGAAGGGGGGAGTGATTTTCCGCGAAAGTCGTTTTTTTCGCCCCGGACTGTGGGTTGGGAGCGAGAAACAGGAGATCTTGCGACCACAAGTGTTGCAGGTGTGCCAGGGATTTTGGCTCCAGTCTTCCTTTTTGGATCAACTGCGGGTAGCGGTAACCGAAGACCAGGAGTACTTCAGAATCCTGAAGGCAACAGCTGCCGTTGACAAAGAGGTCGACCGACATTCCACGACGGAAAAGGCCTTACTCCTGTACAAGAACAGGTAGTATGTTCCCAAGGGTCAGAATCTGAAGCAGACAATCATGAAGGCAGAACATGACTCCCGAATTGCGGGACACCACGGGACTTACAAGACCATTGGCGGGGTTACGGCTAACTTCTATTGGCCTAAGATGTAGGAGCACATCACTGACTACGTGCGAACATGTGATGTGTGCCAAAGAAATCAATCCATCAGGTACAAGAAGTTCGGGCTACTGGAACCTGTTGATGTTCCTATCGGGCCGCGGACAGCCTTTTCAATGGATTTCCTTGTAGCGCTGCCAGAGTCTGAAGGGTATACCAATATCTGGGTCATAGTGGACCAATTCTCGAAAATGGCCCATTTCATACCCGTGACCACTGAGGTACCTATCAAGGAGCTTGCCTTGATATTCCTGGCGGAGGTCTGGTGGCTTCATGGACTCTCTGAGTCAATCATGTCTGACCGAGATAGCCGATTGACATCCAAGTTCTGGATGAGTCTAATGTACTTGTTGCAAGTGAAACTAAACGTTTCAACTGCATTACACCCTGAGACTGATGGGCAGACCGAGCGGGTTAATCAGACACTGGAGCAGTACTTGCGTAGTTACTGTTCCTATCAACAAGATGATTGGGTTTCGCTGTTACCTCTTGTGGGGTATGCATACAACACCTCGATATCAGAATCCACCAGGTTGTCACCTTTTGAGATCAACTATGGGTTTAACCCAAGGACAAACTGGTCGGGTATCATGTCTGATAACCAGGGAATACACCCTAGTAGTGAGCTCTTGGTTAAGGAATGGGAAGGAACCTGGGCAGAGATTCGAGAAACGATCCAAGGGGCACAGGCAAGGCAACGGAAATGGCAGGACCAGAAAAGGTTGCCCTCACCGGACTACGTCAACCTGGAGGAGGTGGCTGCTGGGCGGGCAAAGAAAGCGGACTGTGTGATGTGGAACCGAAAAAACATCCGCTCGAAGCGTCCAATGGAGAAGCTGTACCACTAGATGTTTGGGCCTTTCGTGGTCAAATGTCGGGTGGGTAACCGAGCTTATGAACTCCAATTGCCCACTAGATCGAGCGTCCAGCGGGTTTTCAATGTCACGTTACTCGAACCCTATCGCGAGGATCCGGAAGCAGGTAGGCTGAAGGAAGCCCCTATCCCAGAACTCATAGACAACGAGCCTGGTTATGTTATCGAAGCTGTTGTGGACAGCGGATGGTACGGGGGAGCGAAGGCGAAGTTCCTGTTGCGCTTTGTCCAGTACCTGGTTTCATGGAAAGGCTACGGGGCTGTGGAGAATTCATGGGAGCCCTATGAGATGCGAGAAGGGACAGGCTTCCAGGCCATTCGGGATTTCCACCAATGATATCCGTCTAAGCCCAGGGACCATAGGGTCTAAGGGGAATCGAGTCGTGGGAATAAGAGACGACGCTAACAGTCCGGGACGGACCATAAAGAAGAGGGGAGCTATGTAACGACCCAGCATACATGAGCTATGGCAAACGGAACCTATACCTATACAGGTAGCCAGGAGGCGAACTGATAGCAACCAGCAGGCAAGTAAGTACTCGACCTATGCAGACCCGACAGCCCTGTCTCCGAGAATGAACAGAATTCGCTGGGCCGGGACTCAGATACCTGGGTACACGCGGGAGCAGTGTCAGCGTACTTAGGGACTTATGAAGGGGCAGTTGCTCCGCTAGGCCTGGTAACTGAAGACAGGGCAGAAAGGTCTATCACGGGCGACGGGATAGGCAGGGTAACAGGGAAAAGTTAACTTGTCCGCTAGACAAGGTTACCCTACTCTCGGGATCAGGTTACCCTGCCTTGGGTCTTGGGTTACCCTGCCCAGAGTCCTGAGTTACCCTACCTTTCAATACGAAGCCCCTTGGAGAGTTCGGGAAAATTGACGGCAATGTTTGTCACGCGAAGCCATGCATGATACCGGAATCTGGGGTTCCGGGGGATGCTATTGGGCGAGCTACATAGCTTCGAGCTAGCTGTAAATTGAAGACATTATTCCTATCATACCCCTCCGGTCCCGCCTTAAGGCCCGGACGTCATGGGCAAACGGTTGTGTAGTTGTGTGCTGTCTAGCAGAGAGAAATCTTTGCAGACATGCTTGCAACACCGTATACGTCGCTGCCGTCCGGTCGACCGCAGGCTGTTCGCAGGATATATAACGGGGCATAGGGTGGAAGGTGGAGTACCTCCTCCAAGTTATTCGCAGTAAAACGGACCAGAACTGACGGAGTTAATGGGTGTTAACCGGGGGGGTCCCAAAGGTAGTCTTGGGTCGTGCCGGGGTGACAGGGAGAGTCTTTACACCTACCAAGCCCGAACGTGCTCCCAACGCTATATGCTCTGAAGAGGAAATGCAGAGACACTAAAAGCATGATTCCTACGACAGGTAAGATAGATCCGAGGTAGTGGTTATGGGTAGCGCCCATTGGATCATTCCCAGACCATCGTACCCTGCGGAAGACACCGGAAGCCCGCGACCCATAAACAGTAACTAGATAAACCACTCACGGTAGCCTCCGGAGTCACGTGGAGATCAATGCATATGGGAAGGGTGTTACAGATAGTCTAGTTCATGAGGTGTCTTGACTGTTAGCCACTGGCAAGACACCGATGCGCAGAGGTTTTCACTCTGGTGGGCAAAATGGAAATGCACCATAGAAACGATAACCGTATAAGGTGAACGCCAACTAGAGTGTGTCGACACATGCATACCCAAAGGGTGTGCCAGGAGACGTGTCGGACCACGCTTAGCGCAGAAGGGTGTACTCAAATAGTTGGAGTAAACTGATGGGAGAGTTTCTGGCATAAGATAAAACTACCTGAAAGTCTATGGGAGAACTCTCCGACTCCAACAATCAATCCTCCCGAGACCTTAATTCAGTGAACCGTGAGGCTTAACGATATTAAGTTTTACCGCTTACTTTACTCTTACATCTGTGTGAACTTTTGGCGATAAGTTTAAAGTTGTTTGGTGCGGTCGCAACCTTGGGATCCATCTTCCTGGGGGTGCCCCCATTACACCAATACTGGTCTAAAAAATTGAAAAAAACCCCCGAAGTATAGAACACACCTAGTAGAATAAAAGTACAGTTTTTGTACATTCCAAATACAAGAGCCAAGAATAGTATACTTGTTTTAAAAGTTGAAATTTTGGTGTAATCTTAGTAGTCTTGGCCTTGGAATGCAATATAAATCAGATGACCAACCATAAAATAGAATAAAAGATCCAATTATAAGATATAATATCTGTACTATAATATGTAAGTTACATATAAAAGGGGTAACTACTATCTCAGTATAGCAGATTAACGAATACGAAATGACTAGAATCAAGAAGCGAACAGAACAAAGCCATACAGGGGGGAGACTTGTTGGTTGGCCTAAAGGAGCTGCAAATTATGAACCAGTAGATCTAGGCCCGAGTGCAATTGAGGGAAATGTTATTAGTAAAGAATTGGAGAAGCCACTTGGTAAGCTTTCAATAAATTTATTTATAGAAGTTATAACTAGGTACAAGGCTGAGTTTCTCATAATTGTAATTGTTAGAAGAAAGTAGCTCCCTGGTTAGAGGAGAAAGAGGAGGAAAGGCTCCTTGTTGACAAACAATATGAAGACAGAAAATGAAGCAGCAAAAAAGAAGAGAAGAAGTATCAGAGAAGCCCATCAGGGAAAGGGAGGCAGAGGGAGACCTGGTAGGTGGGAGGATACAAGAAGGTATGGAACGGTCGGATACTGGAGTTGCAGAGAAGCAGAAAGTAGATGAGGGATTGATGATATGAACAATGGAGAGGAAGAAGAGCAATGTCTGGCGAAAGATAAAGGAAGAAGGAGTACAGATTTGTCAAAGGTAATTGGAAACTGGCCAGTGTTATCAAAGTATTAATCAATACAGTTTTAGTATTATATTCTAACAAATGGTAAGTTACTAGTCCCATATATCAAGTTTTCAGTAATTACTAACTGGAACTTGCTTGGGCATTCAAGATATGTGAAAACTATTGCAGTCGAAGAACAGCGCACACCAGGGTCTAGACCTTGACCATCATTAGCAACTGTTAGAGTTTCTTTGCTTCCAATGATATGGGCTACCGAAGATATTCTAGAAGAGGACAGGTAAAGAAGACATCCTATTAGTCGTAGCAGCCTATGGCCATGGAAACCAAGTCCGCAATCAGATGATTCAAAATGAGCGAAGCTCGATCAAGAGTCGGCATATCCATTCTGCACACTAGGGCAAGTCAAACATGCTCCACTGTCTAATCGATAATGTGGGTACCAAGCTTGCTCTTAGGGAATATTTAGCTGCAGCTGGTGAAGCCATTACTGGTCAGAGTATTGGTTATGCAATCTCATCATATTGGCAAACAGGAATTCTTCCTTTTGAAGAACAGCTACAGTTAAAGAATCCACCTCAACAATATTTTTCAGAAATCAATGGCCAATTGGCTGCTCTTACACAGTCTCAACGTGGAGTTCCGGAGATGCTTAGTCATCTGTCAGTAGTCAACTGGTTGCATGAAATAGGCTTCAAGTTACAGGATGTTGATAAAGGAGTTTATAAAAAGCAGTATAAAAGGCTGAATGTTGTCTCATATCAGCAAGAGCAATTCTTGCCAGCTATGAAACCTTTAGATAATCGTATGGTACGTTGGGAGTTGATTACTTCTCATCAGGAGGAGGAGATTCGTATAATATATCCATCAATCTCCCCCCTGGAGTCAAGCGAGTTGTGCTAATTGTCCATGATGACTCAACATTCAACGCCAATAATGGGCGATCTAAGATATGGGTCGAAGATAATAATATTCCTCTAAAAAAGTAGATAGGTAGGAAAGCCATTATGGTGTCAGATTTCCTTATCCTCGAAGAACCACTTGGTATGCTAGATGGAGTTGACCACTTGTCTATTTCAGAATATGGAATACTAGAAGAAGGCCACAAGTGTTCTGACCCAAAACTGACTACCTGTTCTATTGAGTACAGAGGGGACAATTGGTGGGATGGTGATAAGCTTGTTGAACAGGCTTTAAAGCTAGCTATTTCTGTTTTTCAATCTGCCTTTCCTAACTGTCAGGCTCTATTTCTTTTCGACAATGCTACCAGTCATTCAGCATATTCGAATAATGCATTCTGAGCTTGTATGATGAATCTTTGTCCTGGTGGTGGGGAAGCTCATCTTAGACCTAGAATAAATTCTCTGACCAGAAATATTCAGCCCCTGGTTATGGCTAATAGAACACCAAACGGACTACAAATAGTACTTCAAGAGTGTGGACTATGGAGACCAGAGTTGGGAATTCAATGCAGAAAGCTGGATAGGAAAAGGAACAAGTTATGCCTTGCTAGTGAGATATGTTGTGCTAGGAGACTGATAGCTCAAGAGCTAGATTTTAAGGCTCAAAAAAGCAGATTAGATGAGGAAGTAGAAGAAAGGGGTCATTTGGTGTACTTCTTTCTCAAGTATCATTGTGAACTCAATTTTATTGAGTACTACTGGGGTGCAGCAAAATGGTATGCACAGAGTAGGTGTGGGTACAATATTGGGGCCCTGCCGAAAATGGTTTCAGAATATTTGGATTCTGTTAAACCTACCACAATCTGTGAGTTTTGGGCACGAATAGAGCAAATAATGAGAGCCTATAGGAAGGGATATGCATATGGGACTACTAGCTTTAAAGAAAAGGTTACAGAAATATATCGAAGTCATTACAGAGTGTCGGATTCTCAAACAATTGTATATAATTAATTTACTCTATTTTCTATTATAATAATATTATTATAGTATAAATGTTATGGTTATACCTTTTATTATTTATACTAGATCACAATTGATCACTAGCCATCTTGGCATTATGGTGGCACAGCCACTGTTGCATTGTACTATGCCACATAGTTCACGTTCTTTCATTGCTAAACCCATATATTTTAGCCTTTTTCAACTATATAATATAAAAAGAATATTGTACAATTTATTATTTATATTTATCAAAAAGGTATTAACCTTATTAGGACCTGTTTGGTATAATATAATAAGCTCTAAAAAAAATTTGATTTTTCTGAAAAGAGTATAGTTTCTAATCTATAAATAAAATAAAGTCCATAGTAAAACTAAAAACTATAGTATTAATGAAGGTGCCTTTCTCCTCCCTCTTGGTGACCAAGTCAGTAAATGAATTCATTGCTTGAGATTAGAGAAACTTGAAACTTTGGTAAATATAACAAATTTTGAATTTAATATCCTACAACACAACTATTTCCCGTACTCTCAAACAATAAATACTTCAATAAAGTTATTTTTTGACTAGAATGTAGAGAGAGGTAGTTCCATACAGCTATACTTTTTAATTTTGCTTTGGATCTCACTTTATTCACAAGTTAGGAAATCTGCTATTTGCCAGAAAATAACAGTTTTTTATAAAGTGGCATGTCAAAGGGAATCTTAATACTTAAAACATGTAAGTCTATTTTATTATCCGTTGATGGACTTTTATATATCAAAAGTAAAAACTTTTTTTAATCTCGATATATAAAACATTGATGAATTACTAATATAACTTCTTAATAACTGGTCAGAATATGAAACTATATATTTTTTATAAATTGTAATTTGTAGGTTTACAAAATCCTTTTTATATACACTGGTAAAATAAATTCATAATATCACAACTCCTATAGTATACAAAATCTCTATACTATTTGGAATTGCCTATAAGACCTGTAATCTTATTTTTAATACTTATAACACTTTACTTTTACCAAAATGAGGGATTACAAAAATATAGCTATCTTAGTCTATATCTTAAGTGCTTAGTGCTATACTACCTTTTCTGTTTCCAAGTCACTATATTCCAATATATCGATTATATAAAACAAGTTTTTCCCAAATAACTAGTCCTGTCCCCACACGTGGGAAGACATAAGTAATATACCAAGAAATACCCAGAGAGTAAATACCAAGAGTGGAATAATATAGTAACTAGTACTTTTTTTATATATAATACTTCACTGATATATATTCAAAAGCTCTTTATTTTTCAATTATTTGGAATTTCTTAATCTATACCCCCCTCCTTTCTTCTACTTCCTTTCTAATATACAAATATATAGAGCTTCTACAACTCAATTTTGTTTCCTTTTATATTCTCTTATTATTTTGGCATACTATATAGGCCTTGGTTTCTTATTTGTTTAGCTATTAGACATGATATCCATGTCAAGGTTGTGACTATACCACAACCTGCTGCTGCTCGCTAGCGTACAACTTTGTGTACTCCCAAGGGAGTACCGAATAGCCTCATGGTCTTTGATAGTGCAATCGTCCTTAGCCATTGCCATAGTAATCTCCCAGCTCAATATAGTATCACCTAGCATCTTTCTATAGAACCCGGGTAGTGCCATACAATATAGCAAGACATCAATACTGAAGTAATACTTTTTCATTTTACATCTATTTCCATAACCTCACCTGTCTCTTAATGACTATAACTATTAACTTTGGTAGTTTCTTTTTATTGGCTTGAATTATATGTCTCTCCTTAACATATATCTTTATTTTAATTATTATAAGTGTGCATTCTGCTTGCTCTACCCTTTTATTTGTATTTTGTCACTGCCTCAACTGCTTTTCTCTTTTCTCTAGCTTCAAATCCTGTTCATTTCTTTTCCTATTTGACATGCCTCTTAGGTATAGAGAACTTTAACCTTTTATACCAGTCCTGTGTTTTGACCCTAATACCTGAAATTTCTTGCTTTCCCAGCTACATTCCTTGCCTCCAGATGCTCTATAACCAGAGTCACCAACTATATTTCGGCCCATCCACACTTCTGAACAAATTGCAACCTTTGCTGAAATGTTAGAGCAATATCTGCTTCCTCCCATTTCAATTGCTTTTCTCGCCTTTGACAAGTTTGAAGTGTAAATCACATGATAGATGAGGAGCCTTGTGGTGGTGTAATAAGTTGTGTCAAAGGGATATAAGCTTCACATAACTTGGAAATTACCCTTTCAGGATAATAGGAAATAAGACCCTGATCTCAAAATGTAAAGAGGATAGTTGATTTTTTAAATATTTTCTGTTGGATAGAACCAATTATATCTAAAAACTCAATCTTGTGAAACTCAATGCATCGAGTCCCCATAGCTGATTCCACAACTTCAGCATAGTAATGCCTAGATAGCTAAAAAAAGAAGCAGATCAAATAGTTGCTGAAGATAAGTTGTATGTGGAGGAAGACAGTAGACTGCTATCATGTATAGATTACAGTCATCAAAGAACTCTTTTGTACTGCAAGAGCCAATGATATCAAGAAGTAACAGTCAATATTCTCCCACTTGGCATGAAGAGGAAAACCATTCCAGGTGTTCTATCTTCTTTATTGATAACATACTATTATTATAACCAATTTCAGATAGAACTATAAACTGGTTATCAGCTATTGATGTAGAGGTATACTAGGGTTCCTGATGCATAGCTCCTGGAATAATTATTATTGGAGAAAGAACATATCTATCTCCACATGTAATTTTGCAGACAGAAATAAGTTCTCAATTGGTAGAACTACCAAGCTACCCGAGATAATCGGGATCTCTTGTTATAATCCCTTGGTAGTAGGTAATACTAACTTGGAATCCAGTTTCATCAAAGTTCTTGCTCTCTATTATCTGAACTTTATATTGATTACAAAAAGTTCGATACTTGTCAAACAAGATATATCACCTATTGGGGTAATAAGCATTTTTGTGATCAGCATCAATAGTATGTTGCTTGAATATAAAGTATTCAGCATAGCGATCAAGAAATCTTCATATGCATTTCTCACTAGCTGTTATTATTACTGGAGCACCAGAATATATACTTTTGAGAACTGTATTAGTACAACCTAGTACTATTTCAAGTGCAGTACTCATTCCAACACAATCCAACCTGTCCGGATACAGGTAGACAGTAGCCTCCTGGTCCCCTGACTGCTTACGGTTAGCCGCTAGGCAATCAATCTTTGATTGACAGCCTTACCAATGAGCTCATAACTATCGCAATAAAATCTCAAACTTTTCTGGTATTTTTACATAATGTAGATTGTTCTCTCCAGTTATATCAAAGAATGCAATAGCTGGTTGAATTCGGACCTCAATATCAGCATATGATTCAATATACTGAGCAGGAGAAATAAGTGCTAAGTTTGTTGATGATGCTATAGTTGTCCAAAATATCGGTTATAGTATATGTAGTTAGAATATGGAGAAAATATAGAATACAAGAGTGTGTTAAATGGAGGAGAGCTAGTAACTATAATGCTCAGTAAGTAAAACTGCTAAACAGCTGAAGATTTGTAAGCTTAGAGAGCAGGGGATTGAGGGAGAATAAGAGAACAGAAGCTAAAGAGAAGGAAGGCTGTAGAGCTAGGAAGTCTGAGAGTGGAGCAGTGGTTGAAAATCAAGAGAACCAAAGAGTAGAAGTACTTTAGAGCTTGAGAACAGGGGAACTGGAGAACTGAAGAATTAGACAAATAGAGAAAGGGAGAACTTGAAAGATAGGGAAATCTTGAGAACTTTAAACTAATACATGAAGGGTTGGAAGAACCCATTGCCAATTAGGCAAAGCAGTGGTACCCACGAATGGGAAACAAGGCACGCTTTGAGGGTGGGTGAAATAAGGTATTGCCGGTTGCTGGGCCATCGCGGGGTCATAGCTCGATGCATCCAGGTGGGGCCCATGAACCTCTATACATATACAACCACTTCTCTCTCCTCAACTGCTAGACCACCAAGTTTCCTGCCTCCTACATCTCGCCTTCTTTATTCCGCGTTTTTGAATATATTATCCACAAATTTTCCTTCCCTTCAGCCACACATCTTGACAACACCTAAGACCCAATATCCACAGAGAGCCATATTCCCAGCCTGCCTCAATCGTGACATAATGCCCAGCAGGAGAGGTTCAACACATGGTAGGGGAGCAAGATCAGCCAGGACGCAAGGAGCCCAAAGGGGAATTCGAAAGAACACACGCACCAGGCAACCCCCTAGCCACTTTGGTCAAGCCTCCATAGACGAATCTCATAGATCATGGAGCGATAACACCCAACCGCCATCAAGTGATACCGCAGGGCATAACTAAAGCGATTCAGAATACGGCCAATCCCTATCCACAAATACACTACCACACAATCCAACCCCAGCCTCTCGGAACCCAACACCATCCTCACTGGTAACTCCAGCAACTTCAACCGAGCCAGAGATCCAAGTTGCACCAACCCCTGCCCAGGATGCTTCGATCAGTCTCGATGATATGCGCAAGCTTCTGCGTTCCCATGAGCAGGAGATAGTAGATCGAGTCGTGCTCCAACTTAGTTCACAGCAGGCTACCACCCATCTTCCACTCCGGTCACAACTACCAGGAGACTACCAATAAGCACCAGTGATTCAACCCATTGCCCCAAGCACTACATCAAGATGCATCCCGGCTCTGGAGAATCAGCTCGCACAACTGAGACAGGAAAAAGAGTCTGAACAACTCTCTGGACAAGAACCTAGACCTGTCGGTATGTATCACCTTAACATACCCCCAATTGTTATAGATAACCAGAGCGCATCTGGCCTGGCAGAGTCAGTAGAAACTCTGTTCCCTGGTGTAGAACAAAGTACCTTAATTCAGATCATCGAAAACCACTTCAAGCCCACAAATGTCTACCATCTGTTGGCCACAGAAAAGGTTCGAGCTGCGTCAGAGCAGACTATCAACACTGCAGGAGTCGATGTTGAGCAATCCGAACGTGACGGCAAGGAGAGAGAGTACCACATGAGCACACTTTTCAAGGCCTGGGCAGCTTATGGCGGAATTTTGGTCAAGCTTGCACCTTACGGCCTGCAGGGTGAACTAGTGACCTCCCTAGCGATATACACGTTGAATCTCAATGACTTATTGGAGAAATATACTTGGGAAGGAGTCCGGTCCTATCATTTTCAATTTCATCGAAAGAGGGTTGCAAGTGGGAAAAACATCTACCTAGCATCCGAATGGCGCCAATTAGATAGTGAACTAGCTGCTTCGAACTGTTTCGCCTATCTCAACCTTTGGTCATCCTGGACTCCAACCTACCAGCCAGCAGCTGGAGTATACATCTCTACTAGGTCAGCGCCAATGCACAACCATCCCGCACCGGAACGGAGAAAGAACCAAGGCTAACAGCTCCTTGGAACCACCAGCCTGCAGCATGTTAGCCACCCAACCTCAGAGTCCAATGGGCAAGCTTACCGCAACTGGAATTATCCGGAGTGGCACTCTACCCACTGCAGATACCAGCCTTCATGTCTCTCTTGTGGTGGCAACCACCACGCCGCTTCATGCTCCCAAGGGCAGGCAGGGCAACCACAACCCTCTCGCTTTGGGCGATATCAACATTTGGCTTCCCACCCGAACATTTCTCTCCTTTCTTCCTCTTTTGCCACTAGACTCTCTGGTAATATTTTGTCACTATATTTTCTATTCGAAGTAATTTTTCCTAGTCGGCTGTCCCGCTTACTGCTGCTCAAGTAATACTTGCTCCTATGGTCCCAATTGTTAGCCAACAGCCCACCCGCCCCAACACAACACTACACTATATATTGTTCACTCCCCATAGCATACCCCTAATCATAGGTCAATTGAAAAGAAGCGGATGGGAAAAGCTTACTACTAGATACCCGGATAAGAAGGTTATTGCAGCCATTCTAGGGATATGCACTTATGGAGCTCAAATTGGGTAGGAGGGGCAACGGATATCACCAACAATCCACCCAAACCTAGCTACAGCCGATGACCATGCCCATCTTGTGAGTGCAGATATTCGGGCGGAGCTAGAGGCCGGCCCTCTTGTGCGATACACCGAAATACATGACCTGGCATTCAACTATACAGCATCGCCACTCGGGCTAGCTGATAAAGCTGAGGGAAGTGAATGTAGTATTCATCATTTGTCATTCCTATCCGAGAATGGATCCTCGATAAACTCCAGAATCCCAGAGCACTGTGGTACTATTATGTACTCCCCGGTTAACCATGCTATTCACACTATCCAGAAGTATGGCAGGTACTGCAAACTGGTAAAGCGTGATTTTGAAAACACCTTCCGTCCCATACCGGTCTCCCCTCTTGATACTCCACTGCTCGGATTTCAATGCCAGAATATGTATTATGCAGAACCCTTCCTCCCCTTCAGGCTCCGGACTGGACCTTACCTCTTTAACATATTTGCGGAGATCTTCCCTGTGATTCTTGAAGATCAGTACAAAATATCCTCCCTACCAGCCGGTGTTATACACTATCTCGACGATTTTCTAGTAGTTCTCCCGCCTTCCTAAAGCTCTGTACACTATGCAGGTATTTTCACAAGACTCTCCGGCGAGGTTGGACTCACAATAAAGACAGAGAAGAATAAGGAGGGACAACAGGCATGTTTTCGTGGTGTCGAACTCGACACTGAGCGCATGGTAGTGAGGTTACCGGCTAAGAAACTAGCCAAGGCCCGGCTAATTGTCAAAGCCGCAAGGGAGAAGAGCCCCCTATCCCTCCTCGACTTGCAGAACCTCACCGGCTATCTCAATTTCATATCCATTATAGTCCCTCTAAGTCATACTTTTCTTCAGCGACTCTACAACATGAAGTTGTACTTTCCCCCCAGGACGGAAAAACCTGCGGAGACGCGTATTGCATGAGGCTTATCGAGATCCTGCTTCGTGGTCAGACTTGTTGGTATGGTCACCTGAAAGATCAATTATCGAAAGGCATAGATATACGATATCTACTTGGTCACATGCTGCTAGCACACGCGGACTTGGGGCCTTTGATATTACCGAAGATGATCATTCCCACATGGCTGATTGTGTTTTTGCAATTGCCCTACCACCATATATCGCAAGAGCGCGGAAACACATCAATGTGAAAGAGATGAGAGCCGTGGAGCAGATGCTGCTTCACTGGCGATGGAAGTGGAGCAGGATGCGGATCAGAATACATATAGACAATTGAGCGGTAGTATACGGGATGGAAAATCGCACAATCCGGGGTGCTCCGATGACAGTACTAAGACGATGCCTCTTGCTGGCTGCACCACTTGATCTCCAACTCAAAGCAAGATGGATCTCAACACATGATAACATCTTAACTGATGCGCTCTCACGCTATGACTTGGAGAGGATTACGAACATTGCGCCACAGTTGATACACCCCACATCTGTCCTCCGCAATTATAGGTTTCTGAGGTGCAACAAACAGGTCTTTCCAAAAACGCAGCCTACTAACTCAGGCAGGGCCTAGCCCCTTCAACTAGAGGCAACTACGATACACCAAGGTCCAAGTTTACCCTTTTCTGTTTCCTGTCAGACTATCACCACCCAAACAGAGGCTGCTTCTCCGCTAAAGCCATTTGGCTTATAGAATGGTTGTGTTCACTTGCTGGAACGGTCAAGGTTAAGACAATGAAGTCGTACCTAACCGGCATTCGATCATACCAACGGGACCTCGGAATAGAACATAGCGCATTCTCTGATCCACCGCTCGAGAGGGCAATTCAAGAAATTAAGGGCAACCACAGCGAGCCTAAAAAACATACTCGTACACCCCTTACCCACCCATGCCTCTTCCGGATTCTCGCCTGCCTGACGACAAACACCTACAATAAGCTAGTCCTGCGAGCAGCTTACACAATAGCCTTCGCTGGTTTTCTACAGGTGGGGGAGTTTACATACTGGGCAATAGACCGAGATCTGGGCTCCTTGTTTCCCAACTGGTTTTTGACCAAAAGTAGCATCCGTCTTCGTGGGGGTAGATCATATTTAGAACTGACACTCCCGGCATCCAGAACTGATCGCTTCAGAAAAGGGATCACACTGACAATTGTGGCAAGCCTTGATGCGGCATGTCCTGTTCAAGCCATAAAACAACTCGAGGCAGTCGATACTCACTGTCCCCAGATATCCACCCCTATTCTGCATTGGCCAACTGGAACAACTACCTTTTACAAGGGAATGTGTTGTGGACCAGCTACGGGAGCTGGCAGCAAAGGCAGGCTTAGCACAAGCCTCATGGAATGGGCATAAATTCCGCCGCAGGGCCACCACATGGGCAGCCCAAGTTGGTATCTCTGAAACAGAAATGCCAACACTAGGCCAGTGGAAATCCAACTCTTACAAGACCTACATTGAATACTCACTCCAGCAGCAAATATCACTATCACAACGGTTCCACTGCAACCAACAGCACGTAGGGCAACCCAACCCGGCCTGCCTTAGTAGTGGAGTATGACAATTGTGACCGAATGGCAGCCAGCTCCAGGCAGGAGTGGCCAGAGCACTACCTGCCTCACCACGGAGATATCGGTAGCATTTATCCCCAGTGGCAAGGGTAGCGCAATTTTCACCAAAGCCTCCGTTAGCGGAAACCTCTTCTCCGTTCACAGGAGACACCATTATACCAGACCTATCTTTTCTTATTTTATTTCCCTTTCGGTTATTATTTCTCTATATGTTCCCTTTCCTTCCAAGCCTAGTTAGCTCTAAATGTAACAAAATTCATTGGCTTTGAAAAATTGGAATATGTGAATTAGGAAGCTTGAGAATTATTGATCTATGCTATAGTAAAAATTTCTGAGTCTAATGATATTAAATAGTTAAATTCTGTTCTAGTACAATGGCAAAGCAATTGAGCTACCATATAGACATGATAGTACAAGTAGATTATTGAGCTATTGTATATCAGTATAATTATGAACTCAACATTTGACCTGAATAGCAACTCCTAATTATTCAGTATTGCAGCCTAGTTCCTACATCTAAACTCACTGCATTTCTGTCAACCTACAGAATTGCTATATATACTACAATAACGAAGATCCAAGGAACTCATTTTAACACATTCATCTTATTGGCATGTATTTCTTTTATCACTTTGATAGGCGCAAATGGACAAATAGAGCATTCACCAATGAATGGATGCCAGTGTTTATACAGTTGCATTGTAATAAGTACAACTATGTGGTTGTAGAATAGCTGAATTGCAAAATAATGCTTAGTAATAAGGCTTCTATGGTGAAAGAGTTTCTATGAAAACATTGTTTCTATGGCAATGCCCAAGGACCGTTGAGCTGTTAAAGAGCTTAATAAAATATACCTGGTAACTATATACTGATAAGCATCTCCATCCGGTCCCTCTTCCCACGACATTGCGTTGCATGAGGCAAGCCAACCCAACACAAAATCCCACATATTGCACAGGAACAAGGGCATCCACAAAACACAACCACTGGCAATCCAGCCTTGCAACCCTCCTACACAAGAAAAAAAACTAAAACGAATTCATCTGAAGGCCTATCTCTTCCAACATTTCCTCCGTCCCAAAGGTTTCTCACACTGTATAACCACTAACTTCTCTGGAGCAGTAGGAATCCCTACCCGCTCATCCATCCCTAGACTTTCTCTTACTGTCCCCTCCCAAGCTGCCACCGGTCTCTTCCATATATCGGTAATAGCAATACCCTCCGCAACCGCAGAACTCCCTAGCCCCTCCCCTCGAACACCCTCGAACATCACCCAGTCCAACGCTCCCTTTACTATGGCTATCCCTTCCTCAACCAGGCCCCCCTGGCCTCGGTGTCCACCTTTATCCTTCTTACCCCCCCCCCTCTGCTCTTTTCCCAGCCACTTCCTCCAGCCCTTTTACTCTTTCCTTAGCCACCGCCACCTGTTTCTCAACCACTACCACCCTTCTCACTGCCTCCGCCACAGTGGCTAATCTCTCAGCCACCGCCTCCCTTTTCTCCTCCTTCACTATAGCCACTGCTCCCTCAGGCACAACCACTTTATCCTCTACCACCTCCGCTCTTGTCTTCTCCTCTGCCATGTCATTTTCTGCCCCCTCAACCTCCTGCTTTAGCAGGTTGCCCACTTGCTCCTCCATCGATGGCAGAGCCTCTAGCTCTGCCCCTCGCTTCTCCAAGGCGTGCAGCCATTTCAACAGCACCGACACATGGTGTCATAACTATGAGATTTCCTTCTCCTGAGTGCAGTTCCACTCCTCGGCCCAGGACAGCATGATAGACTGCCTTGCAACATGTATCACTGAAAAAGTACCCCCTTTTCTTTGAACCACTGTGGACAATTGTAGACAATAATCTTTTGATGGAAAAAGGTAAGGGCAGATAATAGGAGATGAAGTAATCTCCTAAATCAATGTAAAAGACATGGTAGATCTTCTTGTCATTAAAGACTTGAAGCTATCACAATACAGAATCAAGGAATCGTATTGGACAACCAGTGGCATGTGACACATCACCAGAGTCGAAGTCCTCTGAGCTGTCAAAGACTGTTCAGCTGTCCGGCACTCTCTTGGCAGTGCCCACGGTTGCGAGCTAACGAGCAGCCACAACCTTGGCACGAATATAGCTTCCCAAAAAACTTTAGCCCCTAGGAGTGCTATTGAACCCTGTGTTAGGCCACGATGCTTGACATTATAGTGTTGTCACCTAGCCTTAGGATTCCGATGTTACTATCATTCCCTCACTTAAAGTTTTTTTCCACTCCATGTCTACTTGACCCGCCGTAACTAGGTATCAGTAGAGAGGGTTGAATCATTCTAGATAAATTTTGATAATATCGTACCCTAGCTTGGGGTCTAGATTGCTTGCATTTTTCTGATTGGAGACTTCTGAGGATGGTGCCAAGACTGGTCGGCGGTGTCACAAGGGCGGACGCCACCTTCAGGGAATGGCAGGTGAAGCATATGGGGGTAATCCAACAAGGTTGGAGGATACAGAATTGGGTATAATCAACTCCAAGGGGTGGATTTAAACACTGGAGAAGCGAATAAAGAAAGGACACTCGACTTTGTGACAGTCAAACGAAAGTGGGGACGGCAGAATACCAGATTTCTCTGATTACGAGTGACGAATTGTGCATGTGGCAATTAAAGGTATCAGGAAACATTCAAATTGACGCGAGCGAACCTACAATGCGATAGTTCTATTTCAACCGTGCAGCCGCAGACACAAATGACCTATTGACCTATCCAACAGGGGTGTCATGGCTTCACTTATTGTAAGTGTGTATGATGATATCAATCGTCCGAGCAAACAAAGAGATGTAAAAAATACCAGCACATGAACTATGGGTATGATTCACCCCCCTCCCCTAATACTCTAAGGTCCTTTCCCACCCGACATTCCAAGCCCCCAATCCACCATGCATCCGTCCGTCCGTCACGCTAGCCTTCAAAATCAAAGCAAAGCAAAAACGATAGGAGAGAAAAAGAAAGAAAACAAACAACCCGAAACCCCGAAACAGATAGTATCCAGTAAAAGACGAAATTCCCCATGAAAAAAACTGCGCATAATACCTACGAGTTGGTGTGGATAGATGTCGTGTAAGAAAAAATCAGCCGGAATCATTATTTTACTGTCTGCTTGTGGGAATTGGCCGATCGCACTCCTCTCTACACCAGGAAATACCCCCCCATGCTGTGGCCTGAGCATCTAACAAACGTTTCGCCTCAGCGGCGTCTCGAATGCTCAAGAACTCGACCTCGACCTCCCGCCCGCGCTGGACTCGATGCCCCTCGTTCAGCCACAGTGGCCGATCGCCAATGAGAGAAGTGATCTTAGTAAGACACCGCTCGAGCGGGATTTCGTATGGCAAACAATGGAACTTAAATATTCTGGATCGACTGTAGTGAACCACGTGATATGCTATATCCCTTTCAATAGGTTTGATGGCCTTGTCCTGCCACAAAAAGTCCACCACGCAGTGCTCGTCGCGGAATACACGCTTTCCGTTAAGGTTTCGTACGGCGTAGTCCAGAAATTCCTCCGCGTGGTGGGGACGCAGGAAGCAAAGCATGCCCATGTTTCGATCACTTGTTATGCGCAGAGATTCTAGTGGACCGCCGCAGACGACAGATAGGAGATCGGCAGGGTCAGGGGGGTTGCCGCCGCCGTCAAAACGACAGACGATGCAGCGTTTGCCGGTTTTGGTGCTATTGACGAGGTATTCGATATCTCGCTCTTCGGACCTGCGTGAAACTGGTGAGATCGGTGGAGGTTGTGGGAGTGGAAGGGAGATTCTGTCGAAGAGCGACCGTGAGGGAAGGCCTGCATTTACTCGTTCAAAAAGGTTTCTTCCGGCGGTGGGAGATGTCGGGACACTGGTGCTGATGCGTGTTGGTGGAATGGTCGCTCCGGATGGTGCAGGTCCATTGGTCTCCGAGGCTATCGCGCGAATGCTGAAATTTCGACTGCTTCCATTTCCGTTTCCGCCGGTTATATTACCGTCCGCATCTCCGCCTACCTGCTGTCCCGGGTCTTCTGTCTCGTCGAGTGGTCTCTTCATGCCATGTCCTCGCGGTGAAATAGAGTTTTCATTAGACTTGCCAGTTGTGCCATTTGGGTCTATGCCCGAATTGCGTCGGGCATCTTTCCTTGTGGGGATATGCTCGAACGGCTTGTCTAATGGAGCTTTCATGACCTTCGGTTCCGCCGCTTTTGCTCGGTATATCCTCAGGTCCCTCCCCATATCGTCCAGGTCGGTTAGCAATCTATCCTTTTGTGATCGTAAGGCTAGGTTTTCGTCCCTCAGACGTTCCTTCCAGTCTTTGTGGATATTGAGGTCGTCGAGAAGCCTCTGTGAGTGCTGATTTAAAATCTCAATCTCGGTATCACGGGCAGTGAGCTTCTTTTTCTCGGCCTCAAATCGTTTGGCCAGCTTATTGTTCTCCTCGACCAGCCCTTCATTCTTCCTCGCCAATTCGATGTTGTCGTTTACTAATTGTTTGTTCGCCGCCTCGAAACCCCGTCGCGAGGTCGGACCATTGCCCGTGAGCTGCGAGTTCAACTCTTCAACTTCGCACCGTAATTTCGTAATCTCTTCTTCTAGTGCCCCTGTATTATTATTTACAGGGGGTATCGCACGAAGTTTTTCGATTTCAGCCCGTAAGCCCGCGACAAGTTTTTCCAGTTGATCCTTTTCCTCCATCATCATGTCGAATTTTGCGCCTTTCTTCTGAAGCTTCTGGTTATCCGATTCCAGACTTGAGATCTGTACTTTCAAATCCAGGTTTCCCTTCTGCAAGTCGACGTTACTGTTCTCGTTAGTCTTCACTACGGTTCTAAGTTCCTTATTGATCCTATGAAGATCTGCTTTGCCAGATTCGGACGAACGGAGCCTGGTCAGCAGGTTTTCGTTCTCACTTCTGAGCTCATGCAGGGTCGCTTCGTTGTCGGCCATCATCGTGCTACTCGAGCCTATCCCGTGCCCATTTGTCATTCCGCCCTGACTGCCAATCGACTGTTGTAGCTGTGAAAACGCAGTCTTCGCATCCAGCAACTCCGCAGACAGCTTCAGATTTCTCTCCTCGAGTTCCTTGGATCTCTTGGATCCGTCCAATCTCAAGCGGGTAATTTCAGCCTTGATAGCCTTCCCTTTCAATTCGGAACTCTCCAGCTCTTTGGCAATCCGCTTGTTTTCCCCTAGTAGTCCCTCGTTGCGCTTCTGTAACTCTGTAATTTGAACCTCCAGTACACCAATCTCCACCACCACCCCGACTGCACGAACACCAACATCCGCACCTACCCCATTGCGTTTGACTATTAGTGAAGAAATTTCATTTTCTTTATCCTCAATATGTTTCCTCAGTGTCGCTATTTCCGACTGGTTCTGCTCGTAAGTCGTTCGGGAGATAAGTGCGAGAGAAGACAACTGCGAGTCCAGTAGATCCGCCGGAGTAGAGTCGAAGAACGAACGTAAAGAGCGAGGGGTTGCCTGGAGCGTCAGTGGGCAACGTCAATTGATATTTGGATTAGACAATACCATCGCTCACTGTGCCGTGCACAGTGTTGCCGTTCTATTTGTTCTTGAAAGATTCTTTGCAGCTTGTTTCTCTCTCGTTGGTATCTGATAACGATTCGGTGAGTGAAAGAGGAGAAAGAAAGGGGGGAAGGGTGGGGGGGGATAAGAGAAAGATGGGAAGCTGGTAGATGTGTGTGTGCGTGCGTGTGTGGATGGGTGGGTAGAGTAGGGTGAAAGCGGACGCTGAAAATTAGGTTTTCTTAGCCGGCCTGCCAAGGATACTCGTTGGCTGCTATCTCGGGAGCGCGTCTTGAGGAATCTAGAGGGACACGAGGAAGATGGAAAATGAGTTCACAAAGAGGGGGAACAAGGAGATTTTATGGGGAGGGAGTTAGCAGAACGGAGTTGTGAGAGAAAAGAGCTGTTTGCTCTTTTGGGAGCCTCTCTGTTTCGGTTATTACCCGACAAGTGCGGATGCCGATCGCGAAGGCCGTAACCCCACAATGGTGGGTGTATGTCTGGGAATAGCGTGTGTAATTCTTATCATTGCCCCCCTGCTGACAAAGGAATTTTGAAGAAAAGCGTTCCTCCAGACGGACCTAGATATTGTTCGAGATGGTTTATCGCAATTACCAGGTGGGTCTGAGCAAGGGCATAGTGACGACGCACAGACCGCATAGCTAGCCTCCAGCTCCAACGAAATGTAAGGAGGCTTAATTGAGCATTTACATGAGGATCTTGTCTGTTTTTCGAGAGGTCCAGCGGTAGTCAGTTCACGCCAATTGTTAGTGACTACCTGATACCCTTGGGATTCGGCATTTAAATACAATATTAATCATGGCCCAATCGGCACCTATCTTTCTATTTCGTATTTTTCTTTTCGCTGTTCGAGTCACTCATCCTCTCTAGTCATGGATTAAGGTAGAGATAAAAGACGCCCTGGCATTACGAGTTCTGGGCCAGTGTGAAGAGCACGCTGGCATCTGAATGTAATCCTATGGATCCGGCAGGCGTGATTAGCTATCCTCTACTGGGCCGCAATTGTTCCGCCATATATAGGACCCCAGATACAGTGGAGCTGTGAATTAGCGCATAACTTGGGGAGAATTTCGTGTTCGAGCGGCCGTGGAGAACATTAGGGTAGATCCCTGAGTTTCTCTCATCCCGTCCACAACAGCATATCGTATCTCCGGCCATGAAATTATGTCAGAAGGCTGTCTTTTCGGCGCAACACGACTGGCGCAAACTATTTGCTCCGAGAGGTAAAAGGGTTTTCGATGAAAGACGAAGCGGGCAGATGGCTCAGAACACCCATTAGGGCTTTATCAGATATTGGCCTGATATAAAGCTGATCCTGCTTGTCGTGCATTATCGAGAGTTCTTAATCATAAACAGATACTAGGTCTGGGGATATTGGAATATTGGAATCTAAATCTAACGGAAGGGTATAGCAACCGTGAGCAAATATGATTCTAGAAACCAGTGACAAAGCAGATATCCCCTCCACCACACAGGTATTAATTCAAGCTCGGATCGCCATGACACTATCTCACCGCGACGCCGTCGGGCCCTAATAGGGAGGTTCTGCACTGGGGTGCGCACGACAACGGGGTGGTGCACGTGCGAAAATGGTGCATCAATTTTAGGGGAGGTTCTGCTTGCTGCGCAGTTAAATCATGGGAATGACGAAACAAAATCATGTGACTTCAGCTTGTTCACCATGTCTCTCCTGCTCACCCGCTCAACTCACTACCATCATTCTAACCTCAGTATTACTATCAACTTAAAACTCATTTTAAATGCTTATTTCATTCCAATTTTTTTGAGACCTTGGTCTTTCTGTCTGTTTGTACGCATGCTGATTTCAAAGAGTTCCTACCTAGAGGCCGTGGGAATTTGTGTCACCGTCCTGATCGGGTATGGCTGAATCCTTCAGTTGGTGATTTAGTTAAAAGTTTTGCTGACTTTGAAGAGTTATAGTAGAGTATTCTCTTAAGCCAGTACCATTATGAGCAAGGTGAACATGTCCCTTGTGGGTATGAAATCAGACAAGATTGAGCAAAGCTTTCAGAAAAATGTATTGTATTCGGCAATTATTTCTTATGATCTATTTACTTGGGCAACAATTACTAACAATAAATCATGAGATTAGGAAATCAATAAAGTCCCTGAAGAAGGACCGCAATTTTCCGAGTCTGGTCTTGCTCCAGCAGCTACCTGCATGTTCTCTATATCCTCCGCTAGTCCCACCCCCCCNCCCCCCTGCTAATATACCCTCCGCCCACTCCAGATTCGCAGCGCCCTCCCCAGTCTCCACAGCCTCTGCTATCCCCACATCCTCAGCACTCCGGCAGACCTACACAGTCCTTATAGCATCCCTATCCATTATGCCAGAACCTTTAATCTACAAGGCTACCCAATCGCTACCAAGTACAAATAAACCCGTACTATTCTGAAAGATAATGACTTTCAAGCCCGCTTAGTACAACTCTGTTGTAACAATTTTCCTCTATTTATACAGGGTAAGGGGAGGTTTTATGACCTAATGAGAGTCAAATATAAAGAGTTGTATGGCATTGATTTTAACATTAAAGGCTTTGTTCAAAGAAGAGAAGCAGCTAGATGATCTCAACTTCGGAATAAGGGAGGAAAAAGTGATGTTGCATGTTCTAATACAAGCTATGATCAAGTATTGGATAAGTGAATTGAGCTTGGTGATGACCATGAATGGTTGATCAAGGAGCAAAAGAAGTTAAAACAATCAAAGGTAGAAGCGGAAAAAAGAGAAGGAATTTGGACAAGAGAAGATATAACACACGGCTTTTCTAAAAAGTGTAAGCAAAGATCCTATAGCTCGGAGTTAGAAAAATCAACAGAATTGGGTGATAAGAGAGCCATTATTGGAGAGGATACGGACTCCAATGTTGGCAAGTACAAAATCTTAACAATTAACTTGAATTATTGTTATAAATCACTAATTTAAGGATAATAGATAGTGATATTACCATAGTGAAACCTTTTGCCTCAAAGCGACAAATAACCAGTCAAATACTCAGCTCGATGAGGGAAGGTGACCAGGATACTTTACGCTCACTACAAGACATGCAAGAAGATCAGATAGACCACTGGGAACATATAATTGGAAATGTGGTTGGGGAGGGTTCTGAATTGAAACAGTCAAAGCAGTCCTCACAGCCAATGAAAAGACTAGTAGAGAGAATCCAACGAATTGAGGAGCAGTCAGGAGAGGGTAAGGAAAGGTTTGATCAGATTCTTTCTTTAATGTCATCAAAGTTTAGTATTTAGAATACAATACTCATTCTTTTGACAATTTAGTACAAGGATACACTTTAATACTAGCAGGAGAACAGCTAAAGGTATTCGTAGTATTTGAACCAAAGTAACATATGTGACAATTTGACAACAAAACTCCTGCAAAATACTATCCCACAATTGGTGAAAGACCTACCCTTAATCCATACTTAAAACCCAAAAATGTAAAAAACTTTAAAACCTTTCCAAAGCCCTACTCAATAGACATTCTTTATCTTGCCATATAGGCATTAAAAACCCTTTTTCCTCACATAAGATACCACCTGCTGGTGTAGAAAATGCATCAATCATACCCGTTTCAACTGAGTATACAGCATCACTATAAACATAAAGCTGTTCTCCAAATACATTTCTCCCATACTGACACAGTACTTTCCCTATTTCTGAATTAATCCATATTGCCCCATTACCGAATTGTCTTTCCCAAGGTCTAGATAGGCTTGTAATTAATCCGTCTGGGGTTGTAATTGCCTGAAAGTACATCATATGTTGTTTTGTATAGCCACTATAAAAGAGTACTTGATTTGCAGTTCCTGTTTCAGGCTGGCATATTGGCCGCTAAGTTCTATCAATGAAGCCCCATATCAGCCTAGTTGGTTCCCGGTTATTTACAATTGTAGTGTAATATTTTTCTAACTGTTGAGGAGGGAGGAATTCGGAATCCCAGTGAAGCTTATCGGAGAAAGATTCATCTATAGGGGTGTAGACATTATTAAATATGGGAGAAAGCGATCTACATTCATGACCGAAGATGCTGATACTTTGCTTTTGGCGGCTTGGATAAGGCAATCTGTAAAGAGTAATGGTGAGGGCAGTAATGTGGTCGGCACGATGGTGGTACCAGAATGTATCTGGTATTTGTAACAGCCATACAAGCTCTATGATTTACACTTTGTTGAACCTCAAAAACTCGATATATCAATCATCAGATTGGTCTTCAATACTCCAACAAAAGTGCTGATATGGTATTTGTCTTTTTTAGGAGTAGTTTTTAAGAACTTGTGTGGGACCGGAAAGTAGGATCTGAGTAGTTTTAAACCTTTGTCTTCAGTGGAGGATGATTGAATTTAAGATTTTTCTCATGTTAAGATTGGCTGCAGCGGCGGCAAGAAGAATTGCTATGAATTGTGGAGAATTCATTGTGGAGTACTTATTATGAATGACATTTGTCTCTAGACTCTCACTCATATAAACTATACCCCCATTACAGTATCCTGACTAAGAAAACCTCTATTTATTACATAAACACAGCTGCATCACCTTTGCATATACACAGTGCAAAAAGTAGTGCGCATTGTAAAAAAAACCATCACCAGCCACTTTTGCCACCATGTTGCTGTGGAAACATGGTGCGCACCTTGGTGTAGAACCTCTCTAATGGGTGTTAGTAGAACTCCAGATAAGGCTCTGATATTTAATTTACCTACAAAAACAACGCTGCAACATCACCTAACACATCACAAGTGAACCCTTCCCATGACCACAACGCTGATACGAGCCCTACCCGTATTTTCAAGCTCCCACAAATCGCTGACATCAAGCCGCCTCCTGTCGGTCATGATGTCCCCCCCTCAACAAGGTATTTGCCCAGTACGCGATTCCGACAACGAGGGAGAAGGTGAAGAAGCAGGTAAGGATAACCAGAACGTGAATCTGTGTAGAATGAGTAACGGATAAGTGGGTATACCATTAGCCATATAACATGTTGATAAAATAAATGGAACTTGTGGTAAGGGGGGGTAGTGGAAGGTGGGTTGGGTACAGAGGTGAATGCCAGGGGTGTGTCATGTATGGCCCTAATTGACTGTTAGAAGCTACTAAGTGAAATTTTTTATGCGGATATTGCGTCTTGTGTTGGATGGAATTAGAGACTGGAATTGGGGATATGGCATATTTTGGTTGCAGGTGTTTGTAGATGGGTGGTTGCGGAAAATTCCTTGTGAATGGGTTTTCTAATTGACAAATTGTGCAGCAATAATACAAATGGACCGTAGGGTAGGTATTGAAATACTAGAGCTTTTCACCATTACTTTTGGGATAACAGGATGTGTGGTAGAGGTTCTGGCTATGAATATTACTATTACGTTTGCATCTATATGCAGTTATCCTGAACACTTTTCTCCCTGAGTCCTATTCACCTGTGTTGGAACACACTGACATTTGATATGTGAGAAAATTCCCAGAAATAATTGCACAAGTAAACCACTAAGCTGTGATTGCCGGGAACTATAACGATACCACACGGGACAACAATGAGTACAGTACGTACCCAACCCCCCTAGACAGCTTACAGTAACCTTGCTGTGAATTTGCATTGCCGAGAAAGAGAGAAGAAAGGTTGATTCATTTTCTAACCAATGCTCAGGTGCGGGTATATGTGGTATGGGGAGAGATATTTCTTTGGTTGATGCAACAATAGTAGAATACACATTAATATTTGAATATGCAGTTGATATTAGACAACCTATTACAACTGATGGTTTGAATGAATTAAAACTTGGACTGTGGGAAATGTGAGCTGTGGAGGTGGTCTAGATATAAAGAGGATTTAATTTTTGCAATTGAGGTCTGCTTGTCACGATCTGGCTAGAGGAGCGCTAGCCAGGTGATGGAAGCAAAGAAAAGGTTTCGCCCATGACCTCCTTTAGAGGTCATGGGGCTGGTTTGTGTTTAAATTAGTTTTACGCACATGACCTCGTTAGCAGGTNTTTAGCAGGTCATGGGGCTGGTTTGTGTTTAAATTAGTTTTACGCACATGACCTCGTTAGCAGGTCATGGGGCTCGTTTATGTTTGATGGTATTTCGCATATGACATACAGTTGACATCATGGGGAGAGTCTAGACTAGCCGATTTGGCTTACCGGCAAGGCAGACTTGCTTATTTTTCATGCGTGACCTTGTTAGTAGGTCATGTGGTTTGTTTATACATTGGATTTATATTGCGCTTGATTTATGTTTTCGCACTGGATGTCATTTAGAGGTCATGGGATGTTTTATCTTTGTGCACATGACTTGTTTGAGTCATGTGATCGATTTCACACCTGACCTCACTTGAGGTTCAGCGATGGGTTAGGGTTGCAGGAAGAGGCCTATGTAAAGGCTGGGTTTTCACAGATGGGTTAGCTCTTCACACAACCATCTACTGTTATTTCCTGCCTACTACATTACATTCTTTACAATACAATAACCATTACACTCCAACGATCTCTGTTAGGTGGATTCACCTAGAGTCAAGAAACGATCCACTACGCGGATCCAGTTAACAGAATAAGACCGGTAACCACGGCACTGGTGAGAAACCAATTCTTAAGTGGGAATGGTAAGATAGGGCCAAGAGACTCGAGGAGCTCTAAGACACAGCGTAGCGCAGTTCGGAAGGCTACGAAGGTTGTTACCTGTCATGGAAATAACAGCAGATGGTTCCGTGAAGACCTAACCCATTTGTGAAAACCTGGCCTTTATACAGACCCATTCCCACCACTCTAACCCATCTCTGAACCGCCAGCGAGGTCAGGTGCGAAATCGATCACATGACTCCAACATGTCATGTGCGCAAAGATGAAACATCCCAAAACCTCTGAACGATGTCATGTGCGAAAACATAAATCAAACGCAATATAAATCCAATGTATAAACAAACCACATGACCTACTAACAAGGTGAGGCATGAAACATAAGTGAGTCTGCCTTGCCAGGAAGCATTACCGGGCAGTCTAGACTCTCCCCATGACGTCAACTGTACGTCATGTGCGAAATGTAATCAAACATAAATGAGCCCCACGCACTGTTAACCAGGTCACGTGCAAAAAACCAATTTAAACATAAATGAGCCCCATCACCTGCTAACGAGGTCATGTGCATAAAACCAATTCAAACATAAATGAGCCCTATGACCTGCTGATGAGGTCATGTGCGTGAAATAACTTAACTGCATGACCTCTGAATGTAGTCATACGCAAAACCTTTTCCTTGCTTCCATCAACTGGCTAGTGCTCCTCTAGCCAGATCGTGACAATGCTATACTATTCTTTTGTATATAAAATTGTGAGTACTCAGAAAAAATATTTCCTTCTCATTTTCCTCCTTCTAAAAGTCAAAACTATTTGTACACAACAGGATATTTACTATTTCTGTTTGCTTACTGTCTTCAGTTGTATACAGTTCTATTAGAAAAGTTCAAAGACTTGGGAGTTGGACATATTTTATCCACAACCATTGGGGTAGTACAAGAACTAGAAGACTGTAAAAAGGAAATAATACCAAATTAGCAGACAGAAGTAATAGGTAAATATAGGTATATAGAGAGTATAATTATTTAGTCTAATCCCATCATATCTCAACAGCTTTGTATATCTATTTTCCTAGGTTTTCAATAATTTTACCTACGAGAATTTAATATAGTCCCTCCCATTCTACTAGGACTCTTTCTCCTAGTTTTTCAATAGTTTAAGATTACCTTACAAGACTGGAAATCAGCTTTCGAAGTCTGATCTTGAATATGGGTTCGATTTTCTTAATAGAGTTGAGGTCAGGAGGGGTAGAAGTCTTATCACTCCTATTGCACATAAGACAAATGGGCAGAGCATGATGGACATATTACGTGATTATTGGTAAAAGATCACCTGTTTAACCCCAATGTCCGTTGCAGTATTCTGAGAATGCAATGATTTCTATCCATAGGCCACTGGCACAAAAGATGCCATTACGCCATCAGTAAGGGTTGCTGACCAATAATTTTTGCTGGATTCTCTAGAGAGAATCCTTGGGCATCCTGATAAGGTTGAATGAATTAATTCGGTCAGTTGGTTGTGGAAATAAAATGCAGGTAAAGATCACTCAGCTGCACCAACTTATAGGTGCTAACTGGGAGAAGGTTGGCTACTCCAATAGGAGTTTCTGGCTGCCTTACAGGTAGTAAGAACAAATATTAAGTCCATTGGTGGCGGAATGTGGAGGAAATCCTATAGAGAGAAGTACACCTAAGAGATAATCGTTCACCAAAACTGAGAGGCATAATAACATAGTTGCAGAATACGGCCTACCAGATCAAAGGTTAACCCTGAGTATCAAGAGGCTTAAATGCTATTGGCACGATAAGGAAGAAACATGCCTCCTGCGGGGTGATGCAGACAGAGGATGGATCCAACTCCATTGATCAGCCTGTCATTGGAGCAAATCACTCCATATGCCGCGAATGAACTAGTAGCTACTTGCCTAAGTGAAATGGTTCGATTGAGTATGAACACAGCGAACACTGCAGAGGGAGGGATAGGAACACTATCCCCATAGTGCTAGGAATTCTGAACCTAGCGGGGTAACTGTTTGTTGGGTCTATGAAGTTTCTACTATAGAAGTAGAGAGAGGTATAGGAGAAGCAGATAGGCCAAAACACCCTGATGTAGAAGATAAATATTATGGTACCTTCCACACTTTTATAGACATCATTAGTGGTGGAGAAGAGATCTTATCAACACATTGGTTATATGATACACCTTTATTGCTTCTAACTATTCTGAGTATGGTAAGCTTTCCTAGCATTCAGTTTATCCTGGAGCAGGCCTTATTCAGAACTGGCTTGTTCTTAGAGTCAGCTACTGCCTAATAACTCCATACTGGTTTGGATTGTTCATTGTAATTATTCCCAAAAGAAGAAGTAAAAATTGGCAAAACATTTTCAATATCTTTATAGCCGGTTACCTTGCTATTCCCTTTACTTGTAGTCACAAAAACTCAGGGTTATGCAAAAGGAAGTGTTACAGTTCATATTCCTTTTTTTTTTTTGCACATGTAGATCTACACAATATAATATATCTACTAAAAGACTGGTAGAATAGTATTAAGTCCCCCAAGGGTGGGTAGTATTTTCTAAGCTACAAGTTTTGGCGAAGGGGAGTGAAGTTAAAATTGCTGGTTATTAAGTGCTAAGGTGGGGAAGAAGGTTTGGAAGCAGAATCAATTGCCGGATCTTGTGTATCACCTTTCAAATAACTACTACCTTGTTCCTTGGATAGTGGAATCATGTTGGAAATCATGAGATTCTGCTTGGCATAGTGGTGGGAAAGTTTATTTTTTTGGGATCCTTTTGGGAAGTGCGTATTAGCTGTGGACAGCTTTTACCTTCTGGCAGACCTTGTTTTTCCGAGCCTGAGCATGTTTTAACTTTCCTGGAAAGCACTTTGAAGAGAAGGTGGGGAGACTTTTTGCATTGGTGGAAGGATTGCAAAAGCGCTGTATGAAGGGGCCGGGGAGAAAGGATTTTTCGTCTTTCCTTTATTAGCTTTGAAGTTTGCAAAGGGAGTGCAGGAGACACCTGGATGGTAGGGTAGGTTTGTTTTATTCCTGATAGACACTCCTGTCCTTACTACTGGTTGATGTCGTAGTAAGAGGGAGCAAGAGAAGAACAGAATTTTCACCCCCTTTAGTTGTACAATCATGAGTGGGTGAGTAAGCACTTGACATTTCGCTTTTGTTTCATGGCCGGTCACTCCTTTGTTTTAAAGGCAATGGTTAGGGTATTGCAACCCATGCCACTGCTTGTTTAAAAGGTTATGAGCTCAGATTGACATTATTCTGTAGCTGGTTGACACTACTTTTTTGTTCTTCTTTTGCGGTATGGAAGTCATGGTGGGTACGGTATTCTCACACTGTTCGATCACTACTGTGTAGTACCCAGAATCATCCTGCTTGTCATAATGCAATAGCCCAACACGAATAAGCTATGGGAGCCTGAACCTGCATCCATACAGACAGTGTGGAGACGGACTGGTAGGAACCAGCAGGCACGCAAGTACTTGACCTATGGTCACCCAATGACACGGGCTCGGACATGTCCAGAAATGGTTGACAAGGTACTTGGGTAGTGGGCTATACCCATGAGTGATGTCAGCATACTTAGAGGCATCTGAAGAGGTACTTACTCTGCTAGGCCTGGTAACTGGAGAAAGGTAAAATGTGTCTATCACCCGTGATGGGATAGACAGGATAACCCAGTAAAGCCACCCTGTCCACTGGACATGATTACCCTACTCCGAGGATCAGGTTACCCTACCATGGGCACAGGTTGCCCTGCCTAAAGTCCTGAGTTATCCTACCTTTTATCACAAAGTCTCTCACAGAGTTCAGGAGAAATGACATGAATGTTTGTCATACTAGGCCATGCATAATACTGGAATTAGGGGGGTTCTGGGAGACACTATAGGGGAAGCTACAGGCCTCCAAAGAAGCCGTAAATTGGAGACCTTATTTCGATCATGCCCCTTTGACCCCGCCTTGAGGCACGGACATCAGAGGCAAACTGCTGTGTAGTTGTGTGCAGTCTAGCAAAGGGGAATCTTCGGAGACCTACTTGCAATACCGCATGTGTTGCTTCCCTCCAGTCCACTGTCAGCTGTCCACAGAATATTCAAGAGGCATATGGTGGAAGGAGGAGTACCTCCTGCAAGTTGTTCCGAATAAAGTAGTCCAGAACTGGTGGAGTTAACAGGAGTTAACTATGGGGGTTCTGAAGATAGTCCTGAGTGGTGCGGGGGCGAATGGGTGAGTTTTACAGGTACAAAGCGCGATCATTTCCCAAACACCATAGGCTTTGTAAGAGAAGAACTGAGACTTTAAAAGCATGATCCCCCCGACGGGTGAGGTGGATCTCAGATGGTGGTCATAGGTAGCGCTGATTGGATAGCTCGCAGACCACTACATCCCAGGGAAGAGACCAGAAGTCCGGGAGTCGTAAACTGTAGATAGATACATCCTGCACAGATGTTTTGGGGGTCTTATACAGATCAAAGCATTTGGGAAGAGTGCTATAGATAGTCTGGTTCATCAGTTGTCTTGATTGTTAGCCACTGGCAAGGCACACAGGTGTACGGGTTTTCACTGCAGTGTGCAAAAAGGAGATGCACTGTAGAAATAATAACTACATAAGATGAATGCTGACTAGGGTGTATCGACACATGTATGCCTGAAGGGTATACTAGGAGACATGTTGGACCAGCCTAAGCACAGAAGGGTGTGCTCGGGTAGTTGGAGTAAACTGATAGAGGAGTTTCTGGCATAAGATAAAAGTGCTTGTAAGTCTATGCAAGAACTCGACCACTCCAACAATCAATCCTCTCCAAACCTTAATTGAGTGAAGTGTCAGGGGTAACAATATTAGTGTTTACTATTTACTTTACTCTTACAATTGTGTGAACTCTTGCCGCTAAGTTTGAAGTTGTTCAGTGTGGTCCCAACCTTGGGATCTCTCTGCCCTTGGAGTGTTGCTGTTATACATGGTCGCGATATACAAAACTGTCTAGGATGTAAATAACTTTCCTGTCGCTAGGCATCGAGCTACTATCTGAAGCAGGGAGCCATCATGGGTGGATATTCACCATCACTGACATTCTTCT
Organism: Tuber magnatum; assembly: GCA_003182015.1. Lineage (NCBI taxonomy): Eukaryota > Fungi > Ascomycota > Pezizomycetes > Pezizales > Tuberaceae > Tuber > Tuber magnatum. The sequence goes on from PYWC01000067.1 coordinate 1,049,300, forward strand.
TCAGAAGAAGTATTGGCATGTGGTTTCTATTAATAGTAAATGTCCTGAGAAGACAGGTGATGGCCAAAGCCTGAAGGAGTAGAAGACTTCTAGGGGATGGGGTATGCTTGGCTGGTGGCTGGATAGTCTATATTATTAGCTGTATGCAGAAGGGTGAGACCAGAAAGAGGGGTAGAGCAAGCTGGAAAAGCACTATGTGGAGAAGGATCAGGCTAGGATCTGGTTCCTATGGAAGGAGTTGTCTAGGGTAGAGTATGTGACAATAAACTGATTAAAGAAATTGGCTATAGCGAATAATGGCGATATGACAAAACACAGCGCATGACAGTTGGTGAAACGAAACGAAACGCCAAGCTACTCTGACTGAAAAGGATCGCAACACTCAGGAGAGTGGAAAAACTCTTCACTTCAGTAACAATACTAGACTTACGCAGTCTCTCACACCAACTAACTAGGGACAAGACAGAAGTATATATCTATTATCAGGTACCTCTTGGATTATAAGTCCCTCCTCCCTTTTTCCCTTCCAATGAAAAACAAACAGAACTATTAACAACTTCCGCAATTTGCCCTTCCTGTGTTTGACTCTCTTACACAGTTCCCACAACCTTTCCATGTGAGTTCCTCTTTCTCTTCCGCAAAAGCAATTGTGCTAACAAATGGAAAAACAAGTTTAACAAAGAACACTCCTGCTCCTGCTGAAGCCTCCCTGCCCCCGATATCTGAGTCCCCACTCTGATACCCTTCCGGCGGTTTGTCAAGCGATAAGAGAAGCCTGCCGAGCAGCCTCAAAGAACTCGCTCCCAGCAGGTGCATGTCCGGGGCTTCTTTCTGAGAACGATAAAAGGGATACGCTGAGTGCGTGCCCATGGGCTATCTGTGGGTCCGATACGGTGTGCATGCTGAGCAGCTTCTGGATTCCAACACTCCCACTCTGCGAAACATGCTAATAAATAAATGGAAACATAGTAACAGTAGTAATAGAAAATAATCACAATGTATTCGCTGCTTTTCCATCATTTCTGACTGTGAAAAATAAACAAAGCAAAAAAAAATAATACTTCTTTTCCACAACTCCAATCCTGTCCTATCCTCGCAGCCAAAACAGCCAGTTCCGATCCTCCCCATTAATGTAGTCCCATTTTGGCCTGGAAGTACTCTACCTTCACGCAGCTGAGATTCTCTGTCAAACAGTGTGCGATCATATCACTTGTATGGAGGTACACCAACTCGATCTCCCCACTAGTAACTTTCTCCCTAACATGGTCTTCCTGGATTACTACATGTTTAGTCTGGAAATGGAACTCAGGGTTGTGGGCCAGTGCAATCGAGCCTTGGTTGTGGACATAAATACCAGTTGCTGGGTATTGCATTTGGGAGGTAATGGTATTGGGTTCTGTAGTGGTGGCTGTGCTTTCCGTATTCTCTAGCGGATGTTGCAATTCCTCCAGGAATCGCACTACCCATTAAGCTTCCTTTGCAGCTTGGGCAAGTGCCATATATTTGGCTTCAGTAGAGGATAGGGAGAGGGTCTCTTGTCCCTTGCTAGACCATGATACTACTGACCGTATAGGTTTGTCCTGCGAGTCGGTAAGGACACATACATACCCACCTGTACTCTTCCGAGTATCCTGATCGCCAGCCTAGTCAGCGTCAGTATACAGTATGGGGTAGAGAACCTTTGTTGCAAAGGGGCAGAGTCTTAAACCTATATGTGCAGTCTTTTTGACATAGCAGAGTGGGTGCTTTGCAACCTGCATAAGCCTTGCTCTTGGCAAAGTATTATAGTGACTGAGTGCTCCCAGTGCGAAGGCGATATCGGGCTGAGTACACCGCACGAGGTACCTCAGACTTCCAATCATGCTGCGGTACACTGTTTCATCTGCCTCTTCATCTGCAGTGTCGGGGGTCCCTTCCTGTTTGCTTCTGGGGTTTAGCAGGATGGAGACAGTATAGGTCTAGGCATCTGTGAGGTTGAATCACTTGAGGAGCTTCTTTATGTAGGCTGACTGGTTTAGGGTGACTTGGTATTTGTCATGCTTCCATACTATTTCTATTGCGAGAAAGAAGTGAGCCGTTCTCAGGTCCATGATGTGGAACTGTTTAGCTAACTGCACTTTAGCTTCGTCCACCATACCGCACAGTCCAATCCATAAGACATCATCAACCCAGATTAGCACCCAACAATAATGATTGTCTTTCTTGTTAAAATATACTGCATGATCCTCTTTACTTCTTGTGAATCCGCATATGCTGACCAAGTGCTTATTCTACTCTTGATTCCACACCCTGCCCGACTGCTTCAACCCATATAATCCTTTCAACAATCTGCAAAACTTCTTTTCTTTGCCAGGATCCACAGTCTAGCTTTTTGGTATATCCATATATACCTCCTCATCGAGTTTGGCCATAAGGTACGCACTCTCGATATCGGTTTGATCAACCTCATAATCTTGGGCAGCAGTGAGGGCAAGAATGAGGCGAAGGGAGGTGAGCTCCACAACTGGGGTGAAGGTCTCTAGGTAATTAATCCCATACTATTGGGTGAATTCTTTGGCTACCAGGTGGGCCTTATATTTAACAACCTCACCACCCTCACCTTGCTTGACCCTAAAGGTCCAGCAACATCTTACCAGAGGTCTTTCTCTTGGCAAGTCAGTTACCTCCCAGGTCTTATTCTCGATAATGGACTTGAGTTCGGCTTGGATTGCTTCGCTCCATTCAGGTGCGAGGGGTGAGTTAAGTGCTTTGGTATAGGAAGGTGGCTCATCAGGATCAAGAGTACGACTGGTAGCCAGTTTTGCTTGACTCGCATGTCCAAATTGTCTAAACGTAAACTTTGCAGCGGTCTCTCAGCGGGAGCGAATAGCGGCACGGGTAGGGATAACTGGAGTGGGAGTTTTCTTGGGTGTTCCAGTATCTTCCTCAGACTCCATATAAGAATCTCCTAGGTCAATTCCACTAGCAAGATCTTCCTCTCCCACTGGTTCTTTAGCTTCCAGTTCTATATCTTCTTCTCTTTTAATTTGTTGGATATCCCTGGTTACCATAATCTTTCCTCATGCTATAACTCTAGATTGATTTGTCCCCTAGTACCCTACTATCTTGCACTGTTCTCCACTGCTCTGCTACTTTGTTCGTCTTATTTTTGGGATATGGTGAACTGCAGGTGCTCTGAAGGGTATAGGGGAAGTAAGATCAGCCTGTTGTGCTGTCCACAGCTCATAGGGGGTTTTATCCTTCGCAATAGTAGGTGACTAGTTGTTGAGGTAGACAGCAGTATACACCGCTTCTACGCAAAGATTATCACTCATTTTACCACCATGGATCATTGCCTTTACTCTGTCAACTAAAGTGCAGTTTGCTCTTTCGCTAACTCCATTTTGTTCCCGCGAGTATGGTACTGTCTTCTCTTGGGAAATTCCATAATCCCGGAAGAACTTAGTGAATTGGTGACTTGTGTACTTACCATCATTGTCACTTCTCAGAGCCTTAATTTTCTGATCATGATAGTTCTCCACTAAGGCCTTGTATTCATGGAACTTGGAAAAGGTTTCAGACTTCTGCCATAGGATATGACCATAGTAGAGTAGGAGTAGTCATCAATAAATAAGAGGTAGAAGCTAGTACCTGTGAGTGAGGTGGTCTTTATAGGACCAGCAAGATTGGTATGGATGAGGTGCAAGGGTGCAGTCGTGGTACGTATAGCCAGAGAAGAATTTGGGTTCTGAGTTAGCTTGGCGGTAATACAGCTAACACATGTAGGATTAGTGCGGCTGCCATCGGTAACCATTTCCGGATGATCTTCTGCAGGTTGCTAGACTTTATCAAGGCTAATGTGACCGAGGGGGCGGTGCTAATTGAGAGCTGTTCCATGCTTCTCTTCAACTCTGACCCTTTGTGCAAGAACACTAATGGTTGTATTTGCGGCTGCTATGCTGTCGGCGGTCTGGAGGACGTATGCGTTGTGCTCTCATTTGGCGATACCGGAAAGTTCCTTCCCATATGTAATACTCACAGTATTTCCCGCAAACCTTACAATGCCTGTGGCAGCTTCGGTACAGTGGGCTGACACCAGTCCCCTCCTGCCCATCTCTGGTACATAAACAACTTCCTTTAATGTGAGCAAGATTGTAACTGTATCTACAAGCAAGGTCAACTGAACATCGCCTTCCCCGTGGGCAGTCATGGTAGCTCCATTCGTGACTGTGATTATTGTCGGAATGGGGGTAATATATTGGAACTGGGTCCAATCCGACATCATATGGTATGTCGCACGAGACTCTAATACCCACTTCGCCCGTGCTATTATTGCTGATATTGTGTCTATTGCAGTCCATGCATGGGGCGATCTATGCATGGCTGGACTACTTTTAGTGCTCTTGTTCTGATTTTGATTCCGGCTAGCTCTCCTCTTCAGCGATTGCTTTTTGGGACATTTCCTTGCCCAATGTCCCCTCTCTTGGCAATGGAAGCAAGTGTCACTGCTAACATTCTTCTCCTTACCCTCAGGCTGGGGCTTCCCTATACCTCCCTGCTATCCGTTATCTTTTGCCTTGCCTTTCACGGCACAAAAAGGCATTAGTGCCTTCCATCTCAGCGCCGCCGTACGTCTACCGCTGGTACTCGAGGATCGAACGATGGCAAATGCCGTCATATTTGGAATCATTCCCGATGGAGGTACGAAATCGGTGGTAGGGTTGCGGGAGCTTCGCGAGCAGAAGGTATTTTTTATGTTTCTCCGGTTGAACTTCACCAGCTGCCGCTAACTGGGGGAAGAGTTTTTCAAGACTAGAGATATAGTCAACAAGATCATTATCACCACTGCCACACTCTATCCTTGGTAATTCTTCGCGAAGGAACCGGATGCGGGCCTGATCTCTCCCCGCATAACGCTTCTTGCGCTTTTCCCATAGCGCTTGGGGGTCGCGAATCTCCGAGCAAAGTTCCCAGTGGGCGGTATCCAGTAACCGACCCAACATGCCCGACACTTTTGAAGCCTTCAGCTCCCACTTCTTTATAGTCTGAGCCATCTCAGCTGTCTTCTGAGGTGATGCAGTACTTCCGGTTATGGTGTCAGTCCCGGCAGTGGACTCAGTTGTGGCATGGTCCAGTTGCTTGGATTTCCCGGAGACGATCCTGCAGCAACCCTTCTCGGCCAAAACGTTAATTACCGCCAGGGGCCTTTCATGGTAGTTGGCGGCTTTCTATAAGGGCGTGATCCGTAGCAAGGCAAGAATGTTTACTTCGTTGCCTGTGGTCTTTGACATTGTGTAATGAACGATAGAGGAGAGGGGGGAAGTGTGGAGGGGGCTGAGGAGCTTTCATCAGACAGCGGTTTTGTATCGCGCCACGTGCGTGTATTGTCAGCCGTATTCGGAAGAAAGCAACAGGTCCAGCTCATAACTGTAAGTCAATTGGCTACGGCGAATAAGGGGGATATGATGGAACATGGCGAGTGACAGTTGGTGAAACGAAATGAAACGGCCAGCTACTCTTAGTGAAAATGATCGCAATGCGCAGGAGGGTGGAAAAACTCTTCACTTCCCTAATAACACTAGACCTACACACACTCTCTCAACAACTAACTGGGGACAAGACAGAAGTATATATCCATCATCAGGTACCTCTTGGATGATAAGTCCCTCCTCCCTTTTTCCCTTCTAGAAAAAACAAACAGAACTATTAACAAGTTCTGCAATTTTCCCTCCCTGTGTTTGACTATCTTACAGAGTTCCTACAACCTTTCTATACGAGTTCCTCTTTCTCTTCCGCAAAAGCAATGTTGCTAACAAATAGAAAAACAAGTTTAACAAAGGAAACTCCTGCTTCTGCTGAAGCCTCCATGCCTCTGATATCGCAGTCCTCTCTCCAATAGCCTTCTAGCAGTTTGTCGAGCGATAATGTAACCGGTACAGGCACAGGGTTAGTGCAATGGGGGCACCGCTAGGAAGATGCATGTAAAGGTTGCGACTGCACCGAACAACTTCACACTCATAGCCAAAAGTTCACACCAATGTAAGAGTAAAGAAACGGTAAAACTTAATATCGTTATGCCTGATGCTTCAATCAATTATGGTCTTGAGAGGATTGATTGTGGGGGCAGGAAAGGTCTCGTATAGACTTTTTTGGTAGTTTTAGCTTATGCTGGAAACTCCGCCATCAGTTTACTCCAACTATCCAGGTACAACCTTCCCCACTAAGGGTGGTCTGACACATCTCCAGGCATACTCTTCGGGGATGCATGTGTCCACACACTCTAGTCGGCATTTACCTGGTGTGGTTATCATTTCTGCAGTGCGTTCCCATTTAGCCCTCCAGGATGACAGCTTCTGTGTATCGGTATTTTGCTAGTAGCTAACAGTCAAGACGCCACATGAACTAGACTATCTATGACACCCTTCCCATATGCATTGATCTCTACTTGGCCCCAGAAGCTACTGTGAGCGGTTCATCTGTCCACTATTTATGGTGCGTGGGCTTCTGGTGTCTTCCGCAGGATACAGTAATCTGGGAGGGGTCCCATGGATGCTACCCACGACCCCTACCTTGGATCCGCCTTACCTGTAGTAGCAATCATGCTTTCAGTGTCTCTGTACTTCACCTGCAGAGCCTATGGCATTGGGGACACTTTCGGGGTTGGTAGGTGTAACTCTCTCCCAGCCGCCCCGCCACAACCCGGGACCAGCTGCAGGACCCCCATGGTCAACTCCCGTTAACTCCACCAGCTTTGGTCTGTTTGACTCCAAACAACTTGGAGCAGGTGCTCTATCTTCGACCCTAGGCCCCCTGGTATATCCTGCGAACAGCCTGTGGTCGACCGGACGGCGGTGACGTATATGCTGTTGCCCGCACATCCCCCAAGATCCTTCTGGGCTAGACTGCACACAACTAGGCAACTGTTTGCCTACGAAGTCCAGGCCTCAAGGCGGGGCCGTAGGGGTATGATGGTAATAATATCTCCAGTTTATAGCTTCTGCGTAGCTGTGTAGCTCACCCAGTAGCATTTCCTGGAACCCCAGATGCCACTATTATGCATGGCTTCGTGTGACCAAAATTCCGGTCATTTTTCCCCGATTCACCGAAGAACTGCATATCGAAAGGTAGGGTAACCCGGGATCGCGGGTAGGGTAACCGAACCCCCATGGACGCGTAACCTGATCCTGTGAGTAGGGTAACCTTGTACGGCAGACAAGATAACTTTACCCTGTTACCCTGTCTATCTAGTTGCTGGAGACAGACATTTTTGGCCTTTCTCCGGTTACCCGGCCTGGCTGGGTAACTGCCCCTTCTGAGGTCCCTAAGTATGCTGACACCACTTCCTGGGTGTACCCAGGTACCTAAGTACCTGGCCTACTATCTCTGTTCATCTCAGAGCCTGGGCCATTGGGTCTCCGTAGGTCAAGTACTTACTTGCCTGTTGGTTCCTACAAGTTCACCTCCTGGCTACCTGTATGGGTGAAGGTTCCGACTGCCATAGCTCATGTATGCTGGGTCATTACATCAGTCCCCTCTTCTCCAGTGTCCGTCCTGGACCGTCAGCATCGTCTTTTATTTCCCTGACTCGCTTCCCCAAGACCCTATGGTCCCTGGGCTTGGGCGGATATCTTTGGTAGAAATCCAGAATGGCCTGTAAGCTTGTCCCTCCTACCATCTCATAGGGCTCCCATGAATTCTCCTCAGCCCCGTAGCCTTCCCATGAAACCAGGTACTGGACAAAGCGCGATGGAAACCTCGCCTTTGCTCCTCCCTACTATCGGCTATCCATACCAGATTCGATAACATGACTTGGCTCATTGTCCACCAGTTCCCGTGTGGGGACCTTTTTGATCCTGCCTGATCCTGGATCTTTCCATAATGGTTCGAGCAACGTGACATTGAAAACTGGGTGGATGCTCCATCTGGTGGGCAGCTGGAGTCCATAAGCTCGGGTATCCACCTGACATTTGACCACAAAAGGGCCCAACATAGAGTGATCTAGCTTCTCCATCTGACACTTCATGCAAATAGTCTTTCCATTTAATACCACGCGGTCTGCTTTCTTTGCCCGCTCTGCTGCCACAACCTCCCTGGTAACATAGTCCGGTGACGGGAACCTTTTCCGGTCATGCCATTTCCGTTGCCTTTCCTGTGCCCCTGGAATCATTTCTCCAATCTCTTGCCAGGTTCCTTCCCAACCCTTAATCAAGAGCTCACTGCTAGGGTGCATTCCTGGATTATCAGACACCACACCAGACCTATTTGTCCATTGGTTAAACTGATAATTGATCTCAAATGGTGACAACCTGGTGGATTCTGATGCCGATGTGTTGTACGCATACTCTGCAAGGGGTCGTAGCGAAACCCAGTCATCCAGTTGGTAAGAACACTAACTACGCAAGTACTGCTCCAGTGTCTTATTAAGCCTCCCGGTTTGCCCATCAGTCTCCGGGTGGGAGGCAGTCGAGACGTTTAGTTTCACTTGCAACAGGTGCATCGGACCCATCCAGAACTTGGATGTGAATTGGCTATCTCGGTCGGAGATTCTTGACTTGACGAGTGCATGAAGCCGCCAAACTTCCTGCAGCAATATTGAGGCGAGCCCCTTGATCAGTATGCCAGTGCTCAGGGGTATGAAATGTGCCATTTTTGAGAATCCGTCCACTATAACCCAGATCGTGGTATACCCTTGGGACTCTGGCAGCCCTACAATGAGGTCCGTCGAAATCGTAGCCCGCGGTTGCATAGGAACATCAATACGTTCCCGCAGATCGAACTTCTTGTGCCTGATGGACTTATTTCTTTGGCAGGCATCACATGTCAGCATGTAGTTGGTGATGTGCTTGTCCATCTTAGGCCAATAGAAGTTAGCCCTAATGCTGCTAATGGTCTTGTAAGTCCTCTAGTATCCTGGGACTTGGGAGTCATGTTCAGCCTCCATGATTGTCTGCTTCAGATTCTGACCCTAGGGAACAGACCACCTGTTCTTGTACTGGAGTAAGCCCTTTTCCGTCCTGTAGTGTCGGGCAACCTCCTTGTCACCGGCAGCTATGGCTTTCAGGATTCTTAAGTATTCCTGGTCTTCCTTTATCGCTACCCGCCACTGATCCAAAAAGGAAGACTTGAGCCGAAATCCTTGGCACACCTGCAACACCTGTTGTCGCAAGATGTTCCGTTTGAGGCTCCCAAACCACTGTCAGGGGCGAAAAAACGACTGCGGCAGAAATTCACTACCGTCTTCAGGCCGGTAGTCTCTACGCTGCAACCAAGTATCTCACTTTTCATTCAACTGTCCTTCCCGGTAAACTACGTTGATGTTAAATGGTTGCAGGAACTCAGCCTAGCGGTGTTGCCTACGGTTGAGGATCTTGGTAATATTAAGGTACTGCCAATTCCTATGACCGGTATAGATCACCAATTGGTCTCTTACCGAGTATAGCAGATCATCCCATTCCTCAAGTGCCCCCATGCTGGCAGTCATTTCCTTGTCATGGACAGCATAATCAATCTCCGCTGGGTGAAACCTCCGACTATAGTAGGCCACTGGATGCTATATCTCATGTTCACAGAACCGGGTGAGGACGGCCCCTAATGCAAAGTCACTAGCGTCGGTTTCCAGCCCAGTTAGCCATTCAGGGTCAAAATGTCCTTGGATAGGTTTGGATGTGAATGCCTGCTTCAAATAGTTGAAGGCCTGCTCACATGCAGGTGTTCATTCCCATTGGACATCTTTCTTGGTCAAGTCCATCAGAGGTTCTGCTATATTGCTGAAAGCTTCCCGGAACCAACGATAAAATTTGCCAAAGCCCATAAAGCTTTTGACGTTGATGGCGTATGTGGGAGGTGCCCAATCCCTGACTGTTTGCACCTTTTCCGACAACATAGAGATCCCCATATCGGAGATCTTGTAGCCATGGAATTTAACCTCCCATTCGTGGAAACTGGACTTCTTCATGCTTACGCATAGTCTGGCTTTCCGCAATTTCTCCATCATGCATCTTACCCTGGTGACATGCTCTTCCAACGTTTTGTAGTAGATCAGGATCTCATCCATATAGGCAATGACACCTCCATCAATGAGGTCCTGGAAGACCTCCTTTATTATGCTCGGGAAAGTTGCCACGGTGTTACATAACCCAAATGGCATAACCATGTATTCGTACAGTCCATATCTGCACCAGAAGGGTGTCTTCCATTCTTCGCCTTCTGCCAGCCTCAGAGGGTAGTAGCTGTTCTTCAAGTCCAACTTGTTGAACGAAGTGGCTGTTCTGAACCTATCTTGCAGTTTATTCAGCAACGCTAGAGGATACTTACTCTTAACCGTGATTTCGTTCGGACCTTGGTAATCTATTGCCAGTCTTAACATACTATCTGGTTTTGGCACCAAGAGGATAGGGGCTGCTGCTGCGGAACTGGATTGCCACACTGTTCCCGTTCCTGGTATTTCATTGCGATACTTCCGCAGTGCCTTAAGCTCCTTTTCTGATAACGGATAGATAGGCCCTAATGGAGGTAGGGTACCTGGTTGCAACCCGATCTTGCGGTCACAGTTCGAGTGCTGTGGCAGTGCTACAATCCGTTCTTGACTAAAGATATCCCCATAGTCGTTATACTTGCAGAGTAGCTTAACCGTAATGTCCGCACCTTCCTCAACGGAGAATTGTACAATTCCCCACAGCTACACATTCCTACGGTCTTCGGCTAGGAACTCTTTATCGGTAATAAAAACTAACTACCCCTGCTCTGCTAGGCAGTTCACCTTGTAGAAATCTGAGTGCCAGGTTAGTAATCCATCTTCCAATCTATGTCGGGGTTATGGTGTTTCAACCAAGACATTGGCAAATACCCATCCACCTTGGTGTCGGGTCTATCCGTGACTTCAAAGCGCACCTTCTTATGCTGGTCGCCTATTTTTATCTGCAAGGACTTGGTATAGTGTAGACCTGACCGCGGATTCTGATTACCGCGTGTGTCGCTTATTGGCACATATATCATTCGCCGTACACCAGGTGCCTGGATTTGCTTAACACATCGACTACTAAGCACAGGCTCAGTTGTTCCACTATCGCGCGACAGGAGCACTTCAGCACTTACCTGTCTAGCTCCAATCTTCCAGTCTAACTTTACCGGCAGGTGGATAGACTTGGCATAACGGGGCAAGTTGTCACCTTTCTGCCTCTTTGCTTGTCTTAGGAACTTAGTCATCTTGGCTTAATACTTTTGATCTCTTGGCTTTCGACACAAGAGTGGCCACAAAGGGTTGGTAAACGTTAAGGGATCGGGAGTTGTCTTATCAATAGCTAGTGTGTTTACTATCACCCCCGTATAATTTCGGGTACTTAATCCTCCTCAGGTAAACTGCGCAATAACCCTGTTCAGTTTCGTCAAGTTCAGCTGGGACCAATCGGGCTCATACCAAATGTAACAATTTCGCTGAGCTGGCTAGAGGTCCACTGTCGGACTGGTTCCAAGTAAAGCATCCTTGCTTCCCCATGTCGAGCGTCTCCTTCAATGAGACCTCACCCAGCCTCAACCGAAATAATTTCCTACGACTTGCCCACACAGCTAAGCAAATCCTGCAAGATATACGTATAACTAGAACAAAGGAAATAAATGGACACCCAATAGAGGAAAGATAGCGCCTTCCACCACGGGTGCCCTGCAATATCTACCTGCCCATACCAATTGGGTGTAGTCAGTACCTGGCTCATTAATGCAGTAGAGGGGTACTTATCCATCCTTGAAGCCACTTACAGGGTTCCTTATATCCATCCCTCATGGGTCTATGGATACGGGTTAGTAAGATTATACCTTCAGCAGAATGGGTTCCTACCTATTCTGACCCGTCGGTATCAACCTGCGTAATTTAAGGTGATGCCTGTCAGACTTCAAGTATCTTTGATGCGGAAGCCAGAGGTGGCACTTCGATGCGCTTCAGCCGCTTGTCCATACTCCAGAGCGGATTTACCAGGGCTGACCCTTTCAACCCAGGAGCCTGTTTGGAAGAACTAGTGACTGGAGACGCCGCAGTACACTTTCTCCTGAAGTGACCCACTTGTCTACACTTTGTGCACTAATTGTGCTTCCTCCGACGTTCAGTCAAAGTCGACAGGATTCGCTTATGTGGTATTGCATACTCAGACGTTGCAAGCTTTCCCTGTTTCCTAGCATTACAGGTAGAAGGTTTGGCAGACCCCTAGTTCTGTCTGCCCAAACCTTTATCCTTCGCTTTGAATTTTCCCAAAGTCGATAACCTCCCGCCCTTCTTATCCACTGGCTGAGACCACTGGACGGGGTGGATAACATGGTTGCCGAACTGGGTCTTGTCTTCCAGGGTGTATCCAACTTTCCGAAGAAGGTCATAGTAGTCATTCAAGTTGGTGGGATAGGGCTCCTGCAGTGCACACATATTCCGAACCTTTTCTGTAATACCGGCCCATACCCTATCTCGTACCTGAAGAGGGCCAGTATAGCCGAGCCCATACATGTTGTCAATTACCATGTCCAGGTACTGATCAAGGTGATTTGGCTTCAGCACTAGATAACGCGGCTCGAGAAGGGCTCGGTCTTGTTTCTCTTTGTTACTGCCGAAACTCGCTTCCAGGTGTTCATTGATTCCTTTCCCAGTTCTCAACGGGTTACTGTTACCAACAGGAACTCAAGCACGCTTGGCTGCCCCCTTGTGGAGGTGGGAGTGCAGCCCGAGATACCATCATCTGGCAGTGTCTTCTAGATGGGAAATGACCAGGTTTAGGTTGTCCACATCAGTCAACCTGAACCCGGCAAAATACTCGCACTTAACTTCGACCCGTATCAGGAAACCGGCGAGTTCGCTGACCTCTCCCTTGAATGCCGGAATGCCACTCAGCTTTTCCGGCATCTTGTGCCACTGTCTGGAGCATCGCCATAAGGTCGATCTGCCCTATAGTTCCCTTGACAGCTACTTAGCCAGGCGTTCCCACCGCCCTTGCTTCTCATCGCTCCCGACACCCTTCCGAGTGCTGAGGAAGGGCATTAAATCAGGGAGAGAATCAGCATCATCATTGTCCACACTGTTATGGTCAGACTCCCCTTGGTCTCCTCCCACTCCTGCTGTACGACCGCCCGGTGGCACATTTCTGTCTCTACTACCCCCGCGTTTCCATCTGTTGTTTCCCGTGGTCTGTCATACCTATCAAACCATTCCTTCTAGCCACCTTGATTCCCATCCTTGGGGGGGTTAGCCCCTGATAGCACTGATGCCGGTGGTGGAACAGGGCATCACCCACTCGCAGGAGTTGTGTTAGGCGCTGCCTGAGTCATGCACAGAAATGCTTGAAGCTCTGGACAGCTCAGGGCTTGCATGGGAGGCCCAGTGTGCCTCCATGACCCACAATACCGCAAGATAGGTCATCCATCTCCTTTCTTCTGTCTTCTTCTGTGCCGTACCGGAGTCCGTTGTTCCTTCCTGCACCCATATGTGTGGTAATGAATCTACCCCATGCGCATCTCTTGCCATTTGCCGCCTGAGAAGCAGAACTCCACCTGGCTCTCTGACTCGCTGCTTGTGATCGTGGGGAGCACGGAGTGAAGAGTGGGTTTTGAGGGGGCCAAGGGAATCATGGGTGCCCAAGGAAGGGAGCGAGCAGGTGTCCCAGTTCCGGCGATTGGAGTCCCCCGAGATGGAGCCATCGGTGCGCGCTCTTCCTGGCACCTTACCTGGTAAAATAATCCCGGTGATGCTGTGTGTAGTGGCTGGAACTCTGGGGTAACTAATACTGCACGGAGGAAGGTGGTGGCAGAAAAGGTTTCAGGAGCGGGCAACGAAACTGGTAGTGGTGTGGGTCTTGGGGTGGGGATGGGAGGTATAGGAGTTGCAACTGATAGTGTTGCTGGGGGGGACGATAGGAGCAGGGGTCGGATGAGGAGTAGGGTCGGGCGTATCACATGTGGTGATACCCTTCTGCTGCGAGGTTCTTTTCTTGTTACGATGCCCAAATGTTGGTCCAAGCGCCGAGCGGCACGAGGAACTACGGGTCATTGAGGAGGGGATAGATAGAGATGCCGTTGATGTTCTTGGGAAGCTGGAGTTGTAGCTGCAGCTGTCACCCTTGCGGCTTTCGAACATGCGTATTCCTACAGAGCTTTAGTACGCACTGGATTTTACATCTCTGGCTCTCATAGCCAATTCCATCCCCGTGTCCTCGGGCTTGGTATGGAGTAGTGGAAGTGGGGGTGCTGCCTCTATCCACGGCACATCATTCTCAGCATCAATACCTTACCTTCCAGGAAAGGCCTTTTCCCACGCCAGTATACGATCTGTCAAAGCTTTTTGATCATTCAGTGTTCAGAGGTATGCCCCCCAGCTGTACTTTCATCCATTCCACCGCTGCCGTAGTAATCTGTTTTCGGAACACCTGCTGTTCCAGTTGTTCCAGTTTCTCACCTCTCACTTGGCTTCGTCAAGTGAATTAGCTGCCTCACCGACGATGCAAGGTTTGAGGAACTCGTGAGGGAATTGACCGCAGGGGATACCCGTGGTGCTGGAGGGCGCATCTTGTGAACAAGAGTGGAGTCTTGGAAAAATGAAAGAGCCGCAGCGCGAGGGGCTGTAATCATAAGATCAACCCATTCATCAGTTAACTGAATAGGGGTGGCCTCCAAGAGCAACTGGTGGCCATTCCATTCAATACCACGAACATTCACGCAAACTGGGGCACAAAATGCGATGGTAGAGTTCTCGTCAAGGTCAAGGTTGGAATCCAGGTTGGATTCCATTCTGCTTCGATGTTCGCTACTAGCCATTGCGCTTTTCACCCTGGGCTACTTGTTCTAAACAAGGTTACCAGTATTCACACAATGTCGGTGCAGAAAGTTGGAAAAGAATTAATCAGGAGGGGACTTAAGCCAGAAGGTCGCTTAATGATATACTATAATGGGAGCACCACTAGGAAGATGGATCCCAAGGTTGTAACTGGGCTGAACAACTTCACACTTATCGCCAAAGGTTCACAGCAATGTAAGAGTCAACAAATGGTAAAACTTAATATTGTTAAGCCTGACACTTGACTCAATTGAGGTCTCGAGAGGATTGATTGTTGGAGTACAAGAGTTCTCACATAGACCTTTTTGGTAGGTTTATTTTCTACCAGACACTGCCATATCAGTTAACTTCAACTATTCAAGTGCACCCTTCTCTGCTAAGCGTGGTCCGACACCTCTCCTGGCACACTCTTCTGGCACACATGTGTCGACACACTCTACTTAGCGTTCACCTTATGTGGTTATCGTTTCGGTGGTGCATTCCAATTTAGCCCGCCTGAGTGAGAACCTTTGCGCAGTGGCAACCTGCCCGCGGCTAACAGTCAAGACACTGCATGAACTAGACTATCTATGGCACTCTTCCGATATGCATTGATCTCTACTTGGCCGCAGAAGCTACTGTGAGGGGTTTATCTCTCTACTGTTTACCGTTCTTGGGCTTCCGGTGTCTTGCGCCAGATAGGGTAATCTGGAAGGGGTTCAATCGACGCTACAAATGACCTGTACCCCGGATCCACCTGATGTGTGGTAGGAACCATGCTTTCAGTCTCGCTGCACTTCCCTTTCAGAGCCTATAGAGTTAGGGACAGTGGCTGGCTTGCTATGTGCAACTCTCTCCCGGCTGCCCTGGCACCACCGCGGACTACCTTCGGGACTGCCACGGTTAACTCCCATTGACTGCATCACTTTTGGTCCGATTTTCGCCGAACAACTTGGACAAGGTGCACCACCTTCCACCCTCTGCCCTCCGATATACCCTCCGAACAGCTTAGGGTTGACCAGAGGGCAGCGATGTATACGGTGTTGCAAGCAGGATGGGAAAGATCCATCCCTGCAACAATGCACAGAACTACGCAACTGTTTGCCTATGACATCCGGGCCACAAGGCAAGGCCGCAGCGGTATGATAGGAGTAATGCCTCGAGTTTACAGCGTCCTCGGAGGTGTGTAGGTCACCAAATAGTATCTCAAGAAACCCTAGATTCCAGTATTTTGCCTGGCTTCGCCTGACAAACATTCTGGTCATGTTTCGCGAACTCTGCAACGTTGTTCTTATTAAAAGGTAGGGCAACCAAGGACCTAGGGAAGGGTAACCTGATCCTGAGAGTCGGGTAACCTTGTCCGGCGGACAAGATAACTTTTCTACATTACCCTGTCTATCACGTTGCCCAAGATAGACATTTGTGACCTTTCTCCAGTTACCCGGCCTAGCCCAGTAACTGCCCCTTCAGGGGTCCCTAAGTACGCTGACACCACTTGATGTGTGTACCCAGGTACATGAGTACCTGGCCAGATAACTCTGTTCATCTCAGAGCGTGGGCCATCGAGTCTCTGTATGTCAAGTAGTTACTTGCCTCTCAGTTCCTACCAGTTCACCTCCTGGCTACTTCTATGGGTGAAGGTTCTGACAGCAGGAGCTCATGTATGCCGGGTCGTTACAGTTAGTTTATGTTTTGTGTCAGTGTATTGTTTGACACTGGTATTGCTGCGGGTCCTATCGCTTGATACCTAGCTTGTTTTATGTTTGGTTTTACCGTATCGTTTGATACTTGTATTGTTTCCTCTGATATCCGTTGATACAGACTGTGTTTTACCTTTTCTTTTAGGGTATTGTGTGACACTTGCATTGTTTCGCGTGCTATCAGTTGATACACACAAAGTTTTGAAATATCCCTCATACTACAAATAGGCGATATGCTGTATTCAAAGACCCCCGATTTCCACGATGGAAACAGTAGACTTTGACGGATAGTATTCTTAATATGCTTGGTTGAAGGGTTACTTCATTGATCTCCTATTACACCCCTTTCGAAGACTCCTTTAGTGAGTAGGGCTCCCTCCATATAGATCAAGCAGCCATCTGCCCCCATCATACTGCTACCTGACTAGCGCCCAGCCCAAACACGTTACATTTTATTAACCACAGCAAGTAGTTAGAAAACTGGACAGACGAGACCTGATCAACCTACGAAAGTCAAACATCCAAGATAGCAGTGGTGAGTGGAAGAAGTACGAAACATTTGGCTCTGCCAACACGACACTATTGAGTGACCTGAGACGCAAAGTGGGAAGCAGGTTGCACCAGAATGCCTTCCCAAAGGATGTCAACCCAAGAAGCTGAAGGGGCCAAAGAGCGACTTTTCAATTGATGAAGCAGAAAGACAGTTAGCGCGAGATTTGGCCACACAGACCTTTAGTGCATCAAGGGCCGAGTTAACAAAAGTAGCAACAATCCTTGCGTGGATCTTTCCCACCAGACCTAGCAAAGAAAAGGCATAGGCACCACCACCAAAGAAAGACAGTCCACCTGTCTGCACTTCTAAGGAGGAAGAGGATAACAAAGAGGAATCGGATCACTGGGTAGTGACAGAAGCAGTGAACAAACTCCCCAGCGGCTCTTCAGAAAGCTCCTCAGATGACGGTTCCAGCAGCAAAGAGTCCGAATAAGATATGTCCGCAGGAGAATCCGCCCCACCACCTAGCCGAGGGGCCGGATAAACAGGACACAAAATCAAGTCCCCACTGCCGCCCACGTTCTGGGCCGAAAAGCAAGACCTAAAACCGGAAGTGTTTGATCGATGGGTAACGACCACCTCCTAATACCTTGCTCTAAATGGCACAGATAAGACAAGGGAAGGAGGTGGAGCATACTTCAGAAGTTTCTTTATTGCAAAGGCAGAAGAAGTATATTACCAAGTAAGGAACCATTGCGAAAGCAAGAAAAAGATCCTAGGAACAACTCTGGTAAAATACTTGCGAGACAGATTCCAATCCTCAGGTAATACGGAAGAACTGTATAACAAGTGGAAGGAAATCCAACCAGTATGAAATGGAAGGACAGGCAGAATAACACTGGTGATAATGGATATGTGGACATATCCTGGACGATTGCCCAGCGGAACAGTATCCCAGTCCACCCTGCGGCCAAGACTATATGAAGTAATGCACTCCAGGCCACAGCAGGAGGTGGAAC
The DNA here is from genome assembly GCA_003182015.1 of Tuber magnatum. Classification (NCBI taxonomy): domain Eukaryota; kingdom Fungi; phylum Ascomycota; class Pezizomycetes; order Pezizales; family Tuberaceae; genus Tuber; species Tuber magnatum. Next base: position 1,067,273 of record PYWC01000067.1, read on the forward strand.
CCAGGGAAGAAGAAGGAGACTCCATTGACAGGATCGTCAAACGTGCTGAAAGGAAGGACGCCATCCGGGATGAAACAGGAGTTTACCGAATGTATACATCGCAGCAGGACACTAGTAGAGGCTCATCATCACACTACAATACTAGGAAGGAACAACCAAAATGCCTAGGTTCAAAGAATAAGGAAGATAAAAAGTGGAAATGACGAGATGAATACACATGGTGTAAATGCGGGAAAAAGGGGTGCTATGCAAAGAACTGCTAGGCGAAAATGGGAATAGGAAAAACAGCTAAGCGAAATGTGAGCTCGAACGACATGGAAGCAACCCAATCTGATGAAGTGGAAATTAACTCAGTGGAAATGGAAAGGCTTCGAACGCAGCCAGCGCTGAAGCTTAGGCGGCATGACACACTGGAAGGAACAATCCATATAGAGGACCACCCAGCACAGGTACTATTTGACACAGGAACAATCCATTGTGACGTTATCAACACCACCCTATCTCTACCCATGGCATACCCACAGTACTGCTAACCCAACCAACAACAGTCAACATGGCGATGAAAGGTTCCCGCTCTTTATGCCACAAGAAATGTGGTCTGAGAATAGCAATAGAGAAAAATAAAGAGACAAATCAGGAGATGTGGATAGGAAACTTGGCAAAATACAATGCCCTGATTGGAATACCGTTCCTAAGAAGACACAATGCCCTTATCAGGTGTGGGGACACAGCTGTGGAGTTTCCCGATAACAAACTGCACGTGCCATACAAACCAACAAGTGGGGAGTTCTGAGCCGCGGATTCAGATGCAACCTCAACAACACTGTTGGAAGAATGCAAGGATGTATTTCCAGACAAGGTCACTGAAACGCTGCCCCCTGTATGATAGATTAACCATCACATTTGGCTAAAGGATCCAATGGATCTAAAGAACCAACCAACATACTCAATCCCAGAATCATGCAAGGAGAAACTCATGAACTGGAGAAATGAGACATTATGAACTGGAGTAATAATACAACAGGAAGTCCCTGGAGCAGTACCTATGTTTGTACAACCAAAGTCCAATGGAAAGATCTGCCCCGTGGTGGACTTCGAAATTCGAAACGGCAAGATGATCATAGATGGTCCGTCAATCCCCGACCAACAGCAGATCCTTAACCACATTGGACCAGTGGAATTCTGAATTATAATTAATTTGAGCGACGCATACTTCCAGACATGGGTGGGTAAAGATAGTGTTAAGTTCAACTCATTCAAAACTGCATTCAGAGGGTTTGTCAGCAAAGTGATGCTACAAGGGGACATGAATGCACCAGCAACCTTTATGCGAATAATAGAAGATCTCTTAAGTAAATTCCTACATTATTTTGTATGGCTATACATTGATGGTATTCTCATGTTCTCGCATACACCAGAGGAACATGAAATGCACATACGCCAAGTGTGTGACCAAATCAGAAAGGCTACGTTCTATGCGACCAAGTAAAAGTCAGTACAGTTCGCAGACAAGCTAGAAGTACTAGGATACATCGTGGACAACAAAGGAATCCATGCGTCTCCCCAGAAAACACCTTCCCTTGCAGGTTGAGAAACACCTCAAAACAAGAAAGAATTGCAAGGCTTTCTAGGAATAGTGAACTGTGTGGCCCAGTTTCTGCCACACCATGTGACCCTAACAGCACCATTGACAGATTCAATAGGGAATACCGAATTCGTATAGACAACCACCAATCAGACCCTGTGCAAAATAGTAAAAAAGGGAATGGTCAATCATCAAGTTCTGCGGCCAATAGATGTACAGAGCGAGAAACCAATTTCGCTAGTCACTGATGCCACACGCTTAGGAATGGGGGCATGGGTAGGACAGGGACCCACATACAAGAGGGCTCGACCAGCCACCTTACACAGTAGGAAATTCACCAATGCACAAACGATTTATCTAACCACTGATAAAGAGGCCTTAGCGATACTCGAGGCACTTAACCGGTTCCACATTGTACTAAGAGAAAATACCTTGACAATAGGAACAGACCACGAACCCTTGACACATCTACTGACTGCAAAGAAGCGAAGCAGAAAGCACGTTAGATGACTCGGCGCGTTAGGAAAGTATGACATCAAGATGGTATACACACCAGGGAGCACGAACTATGTAGCTGATTCCCTTTGCCGGATATACCAGGGAGGATCAGACTTCAATCTATTCTATGTCCACGATTATACAAAGTGGGTTGATGACATCTTGGATAGCACTGTCTATGAGCAAGAATCAAACCCGAGAGAGCCCAACTGGGATGTATCCCCCACTTTCCCTCATGACTCATACACTGAATACCGCAATGAGGTCCTGGCACCCCCTGAGAGCTCTAGCTCAATCACTGTGGGAACCCATTTAGGGTAACAAGTGTACCCTCCGGAGCACACCACCAGAGCAACTCCAACATAGCAAACTTCATTACTCACACTGTTATGTGGACAATTGCCCATACCAGCAAACCGAGATCAAAATTGCAAACAACCACCACAGACGACGCAGAAATCCAACTCGCCCCCTCCTAGTGAAGGACCGAGTCCTCCAAGCACAGAAATTGATCCAAGCCCCCTGTAGTATCCTGAGTTAAATGACTAGGAATGGTAAGAAATGATTGGTGGTAGACCAAGTAGTGCTGAGGATGGGACGTCCACCCTGGTTCAACCAATGCCCAGGTCCTACACCATCCAGGCAATTCCCAACCCCGAAGCGCCGGCATTCCAAATGCCAGAACCAGGGAGTCTGCCATCTACCGGACGTCCAATACCAATAGCAAATCTTGCCCACGAGATAATAGCAGCATTCTGAATACCAGGACTAGACAGCCTGCCACCGATTAGATGAGCAGAATGATTAGAAAGCCTCCGCGATAAAACAATAGTGTAAGTAACACCCCCCACAAGGAGTAAATATCGGTGGGAATTGTACGATGCCTTGAAAGATGACCGGGCAGATGACCAACTTGAAACAACCTGGGGAAGCGAAATAGATGATGAGGCTGACACCTTACAGGCAATCAATGAAATCATTGGGACATTCCAAGAAAACATGGTTGTAGCATACAGAGGACAACCGATATGGAAAAATGTCAGTGAAAACATGAACTGCCCAGCAGATTTCTCCTCCTACACAATTGCAAATGGAATGCTGTACGTAAAAACCAGATACAGAGAAGGACGCCTGTATATTCCAAAAGGCTCTGGATATGGGAATACCACATTGAGGTAGTACGCCATAAGCTAAATCCACAAGAAAGGCGATCACGGTTCTGAATGAAACTTGCAGCACACTACCGGGTAACTATTCGTGCGTGAAATCGGGAAGTATTTGAGAGCATATGTGGCACAATGTCACACCTGCCAAAAAACAAAGAACCTGCCAAGTCACCAGAAGAAAGAGCCGAGACAATTGTTCAACCATCTGAAATTTTCGAATCCAGGGTTATCGATTTTGCAGGACCTATCCATAACTGATGGGCATACAACACAATCCTAGTTGCGATAGACAGGTTTTCAGCATTCACATCAATCCTTCTTACAACCAAACGAGTGATGGCAACAACGACTTCAGAACTACTGCGCAGCAAAATATTTGCACCCCATGCTTACCCAACATCACTCATTAATGATGGGGACCCGTGATTTGAGTTACATGTATGGAGACAGCAGTGTCGATTGCAAGGAATTGAGTATGTAAATGTGGTACCCGGCCACCATGAGACAAATGGACAGGTTGAAAGAAAAATTTGAGAATTGGAAACAGCACTTTGAAATCGAGTCATTCCCTGACAGAATAATTGTTTCGATGCAATACCGGGAACGGCAGCATACCTAAATGCAGGATGGTCAGAGGCACTCGGCATGTCCTCATACAAAGCTGTTTCGGGAAGAAACTACCCGCTACCCCCTGGAGCGAATTTCATGAATTCCGTGGTTCCAGGAGCCAATGAATTGTTAAACAGAGACCTAGCAATCAGGAATATGGCATCTAATGCTATCAAGTTGGCGCCATTCAGGAGTATAAGGACAGCAGTAAAATGCTGCAGACACAACACACCGATAGGGAAAGGGAACCTGTCACTAGTTTATAGCAGCCTTTGTACAAGGGAATTGGGACGAAGAAAGAAATTGCAACCGCGCTGGCCAGGAGCGTTTAAAATAATGGAATATGATGAACATATGCAAAGTTACAGCATGGAAATGGATAGCAGAATGTACAGAAACCGACAAGCCACATTCCACACATCCACTGTGAAATGATACCCCCCTAATGACGATACCTCCTTTCCTGGAAGAAGCCACACAAAGGACACCACTCACAGTGGTTAACAAGAAGCCAGAATGGGAAGTGGAGGCAATGGGAGACCACAGAAGGTGATATGACCGTGAACAGTTCCTGGGGAAATGGGTTGGATACCCAGAAATGGAAAACAGCTGGGAACCCCGCGAAGGCTTAGGAAAGCGATAGAACCAATGAATCAAGGGTGGGAGGACAACAAACTGCAGGATGAGCTACCCCCTATGATAAACCTTGTGATGGTGGCTTGGAGCCCAACCACGCCGGAAATCCAACACCTCCATCCAGTTTCGGACCATGGAATGCAAGGCGGATTTTGGTCAGCCTATTTTGAAAGGGAGTTTGAAAGCAGCGAGGATGAGAATCCGGTAAGGGAGGATGAAGCTGCATATCTAGGACAGCTAATGGAAACTGAGTGCTGGGAATAACAAGGAAAGAAACACACCATCCAACAGTCTTACAATGTCAAACTATGAGCAGGTACCGTGGACACTGCACCATCAGCTAATAGGACTGTTGGTGAACTATGAAATTATCCCTCGACGATACCTTACATACCGATTATTCACCCATATTTGCAACCAATGCCTAGAAATAACAAATGAGTCAATAGGACGAATCTGGGAAGAAACAATAGCTGACATATTGAGCTTTGGAAGTGGGTGTTACCTGAGTACAGAAAAATGTGATATGTGCGTGGAGACTGAAGAAACCAAAATTAAGTATCACCCATCTACTCCTGAACACCTAAGCGAGGCCAACACCAAAGCTAGGTCAATGCCTAAGCTAGGTCAACATCAAAAGATAAGTACCACCCACTACCCCTCGAACTCCTGCGCAGAGAAAAAACCTTACTATCGAACCTACAGACCAAAAGAAACTCTTACATAACACACTACTCTTAAAAACCCTCACCCCTTTTACAAAGCTAAGAAATGTCGACCTAGGAAGAAATAAGTCTCCAGGGATGACATATCATCGTTGTAGAACTGATGCATAGTGGAACCATTCCACTGCCGGCATACTGCAAGGTGTTTCACATCGATTACTACTACGATTGCAGATAGATAGATATCGAAAAGGAGGATTGGAAAGACCGGACCGTCTGCAACTATATGTTTACTACACTGTAATGAAACTGGTCGCTTTGTGCGCGAAGCGCCCTGTCAGCAGTGCTCAGAGAAATGGTTGAAAGGTGCGGAATGGATGTGGAAAGATGACATGAGATTGTTGCAGGATAGCGATAACGATGAGTATGAGCCCTATGGGGCCTTTCAGGAGAATAGCGCATTTCCCATCTGTTTGGATTTCATTAGGTTATTTTGTTATGGCAGTGTAACGGGTATGGGTACTAGATTAGTTTATGTTTGGTGTCACAGTCTCATTTGATACTGGTATTGTTTCGGGTGCTATCGGTTGCCACACACCTTGTTTCATGTTTGGTTTCACAGTATCGTTTGATACCTGTATTGTTTCCTGTGATGTTGGTCAATACACACAAAGTTTTGAAATATTGCTTATAGTGGAAATAAGTGCTATGCTGTATTTAAAGACACCTGATTTCCACGATGGGAATGGTAGACTTCCACAGACAGTATTCTTAATATACTTGGTTGAAGGGTTACTTCATGGATCTCCGATTACACCCCATTCGAAGACTCCTTTAGTAAGCAGCGCTGACTTCTTTTTAATGAAGAAGCCATCTCCACCTGTTGTACCGCTACGTCACTAGGGCCCAGCCCAAAGACCTTACAGTTCAATACTTGTATGGGTTGGTGAGCTATGACCTGATGGATATAATGTTTTATGTTGTGGTTCTACAGTATCGTTTGATACTTGTATTGTGCCTTGTGGTGTTCCTTGATATGTACAATATTTTATCTTCGGGTTCACCTCATATTTTGCTCCTTGTATTGTTTCATGTGGTATCACTTGATAAATACAAGGTTTTATACCATTGCCCAAACCGGATATAAGTGATAAGTTGTATTCGAAGACTGCCAATTTCCATGATGGAACCAGTAGACTTCAACGGATAGTATTCTAAATATGCTAGGTTGAACAGTTACTTTCTTCATTCTCTACTGGACCCTCTCAAAGCCTTCTTGAGTAAGCAGTAGTAACTTCTTGTTGACCAAGAAGCCATGAGCTCCTATTATACTACCACATGAATAGGACTCTAATCCAAACATGTTACAGTTTCAACTCCTCTATGATGTAATCAATCTTCAAACTCGATCACCATTTGTCATACCCACATAGATTGTTCTCGCCTATCTCATTCATAGTCCTAATGTTTCTGATCCCATTGTGCCCTATTCTCTCATTCACACTCCTGTTGTTCCAGATTGTGTTATTCAAGATCCTGTCATTCCCTCCTCTATTATTCAGATAATATGGTTCCATACCCTGTCATTCGTGGTCCTATCATACATCATCATATCATCCCAGTTCTAGCGAAATCTGTTATATGCAAACTCGTCATACCAGGTCCCGTCGTACCTGATGCCCCTGTGGTGAAAATAGCTCCTACTATAAATCACCTAACACCAAACTCTATACCAAGCTGTTAGCTCTTTACTTCATAATTAGCCTGACTGGTGTTTCGATTTACTAACTAACAAGATATAGATTAGAGCATTCTGCGAGGGCTTTTATGTACAGTTTACATCCTTTGGGTGTGGCTGTCAAGATATATCAGCATATTAAATGCAGCTCCTAATTATGAGTAAGTTCATTGACATCGCCCTCACACTCATGGCTTGCAGTTCACGGAGTCAAATTCCTTAAAATCTATAGATTGTCATACATGTTTGGGAGTACTATGTCAGGAACAAGATTTCAATGCAATCTGGGAGCAATGTGTAAAGGGCACTGGCAGCTGTGGGATGCCCCTTGTAGGCTAAGATCGGAAATTGATTCTATTTTCATCACCAGCGATAACATGGTGGGTCGATGGTTTCTACCAATTATGGTCCTTGACTAGGAACTTGAACTCTGGGTATATTGCTTCATGACCATGATGATGACCAGCCCCACACACCACTGAAGAGGAGTCCTGCCTACCTTGCCGAAAATGCTGTCATACAATCAGGAGATGACAGGCCAGCAGAAACTGGGCAGATGTATTTCTATACAGCCTAAATGGACTCTAGACCTAACGACAGGGTGGCTAATAAAGCTGGAAAAGAGCAAGGAAAATATAATTCTTATACATCACTCACAATATTATCTGATTTTTTGTCAGAAGACCTAGAAACCCTGATAAATGTGAGGACTGTGTTGGAATATCGATATCCCTAGTGGAGGATAAAGCCAAACCCCCTGTTAATCATCACCCCTCACTGTCAAATTTGTGACAAGTATTAATGGATAGTGGATATGTCACTTGGTGGCCTGCAATACTGGTAGCAATAAGGAATAGAAGTCTACCGCTCAACATGATATGGGACAATGTGCAGGATAGTGGTCTAAGTGAATATGCAAGAAGGAAAGCACAGGGCTGGGTTTGAAGTTCTGTAGGCATGGAAACACAGCAGTCCATCCAATGCTGGAGGTTGCGATGAATCTGGGTCTAGCTGATCTTGGACTGGTGCTGTGTTGTAAAGAGTACGAAAAGTGATCAACACGATGTGATCGATACTATATCAATAGTTCATTGTGTCTCCATAGGTGCAAGGTCTGTTAGCAGTGTACTTTGGTATTAGTATTTCATAGCGTGTTGGAATAAATTTGTTTGGCCTACCCCACACAACATCTACTATCTGTTTCACATTGAGTTGATACATATTCAATGGCATCAGAAGGTCTCTATCACCACCTATTATGTCATGTAACCCATCTCTTAGTAGCTTGCTAATTGGATATACCGCCAATGCCAAACGACATCACTTGGTATTCATATCCTCTGAGGTTTGAGAGCTCATTTACTGAATGACAATGTAAATGTCAAATCTGTAGCTTATGCACCACATCCAATATGGTTGTCTCCTTCCATCCCTTCTCCATATTTTCTCTTCTCTCTGGTTTCTTCTTTCCTTCCTTCTGCTACTGCCTTCGCCCTTCTGTTTCCCATCCAGAAATGAAGCTACCACAGTGCATCTCGGATTGATAAAAGAACCAACCCATAACCTTGGTTTTTAAGAACAAATTGCATACACCTGAATGGGCCCTACTATCAGACCAAGAGCTGGGCTAATGCAGTATGGAAAGCTGAAGTGAGTACAGTTTGTTTTTGTATTAGTTGGAAATACTGCAACTTTAAAATAATTCTCACAGGCATCCTGCCATGCTGCCTGACAAGCCTGCCCCCCCCCCCAAATTATGGAGGAGACTACTGTGACAACCTTTCCTGAACTCAGAACTGGCGGAAATCCTACAAAGTGTCAGAGTACAAATGCCTTTCGTGATCTTGGAAGTGAAAGTTAATATTTACTCTACCCTGTGATTGTCATCTACTGCAATCCGACCATCCTCCCAGATTCATGCCAGTAGTTGTTGATTCTTGATAAGCCCAACTTAAACTACTTCAAGGTTCTCAAATCTGTTTGCCTAACATCTGTACTTGAACCAGGTAGTGTTTCGTCAGTATTGCATACCCTAAGTTTTACTGGGGATCAAGAATCCTTATCGCCAATCCGTCACTTGTGTTACAGTTTCCTACAACTTGTTGTACTCGCAACAGATAATGACCTTCTTGTCCTTTCAAACTGTGCTGCGCTGTGTCCCAGAGCTCCCGGAGTCTGTTGGGAGTCTCTGGTCCCTATCTTGGTATTCTTACTTAAGAATTGGTTTCTCACCAGTACCCTAAGTATTGGTCTTTATATTGCTGACTTGATCTGCATAGTAGATAGGTTCTTGACTGTGGGTCTTATCTACATAGCCGAAGGTTTTGGAGCATAAAGGTGTTGTATTGTAAAGAGTGTAAAGTCATAGATAGGAAATAACGATAGATGGTTCCATGAAAAGCTAACCCATCTATGAAAACCTGGCCTTTATATAGGCCTATCCTGGCAACCCTAACCATGCCCTGATCCTCAAGGGAGGTCTTGTGCAAAATTGTTCCCAACAATGGATGACTCAATCGGGTCGAGTGTGCAAAACATAAAACGTCCCATGATCTCTAAATGAGGTCATATATGAAAGCATAAATCAAATGCAATATAAGTGAACTGGGTAACCAAACCACATAATCTACCAAAGAGGTCACACGTGGAACGCAAGCGAGTCCGCCTTGCCGGTAAGGCTCAGCTGTCAGCTAAGACGCTCCCTATGATGTCAACCCTAGGGCTTGTGCACAATACAATCAAACATAAATGAGCTGCATAACCTACTAACAAGGTCATGTGTGTGAAAACATAACTTAACCCTATGACCTCCAAATGATATCATGTGTGAAACCTGTTCCTCACTTCCTTCATTTGCCTAGCGCTCCTCTAGCCAGATCATGGCAGGTTACTCAGTGTGGTGTAAGGGGATGAAGATAAATGTCAGGGGATGCTCTGACATCCTAGCCAGCTGATGCATTCTCAAGTGAAGTCTGTCATGGATTTCACTTACTTCTGTCCTTCTATGAAACACTCTGCTACACTTATTCTACTTATATACTCCATGGACAATGTAGGGAAGCCCTTGTATCACATGAGAATGTTGGTCCTAGACTTGGTCAAGAAACTCCAGGTGACTAAGAAGCATAACAACATCGAGTTGGCCAGGGGTGGTAAAGTCATTGGACTTCTCCATACCCCATCTCCACTATTGATCTTCCGTTACCCTTATAGTAAGACCATATATTGGTAGCTGAATAGGATTGGACCTCCACTTTGCCCCCACAGGCCCAGAGAATCCATATCATTTACAGAATGAAAGCCCTAGGATATCAATTCCGCAAAAACAACTGCCATGGCATCCACCATGACTGGGAATTGCCAGAGGTGTAATGTGTTCGGGCCAGGCCCTAGTCATGTAGCGGTACAATAGGAGTAGATGGCTTTGTGGTCAACATGAAGCGAGCGCTGCTTGCTAAAAGAGTCTTCGAACAGGGTGTAATAGGAGATCAAAGAAGTACCCGTTCAACTAAGTATATTTTAAGAATACTCTCTGTCGGAGTCTGCTGTTTCCATTGTGGGAATCAGCGGTCTTTAAATACAGCATATCGCTTATCTCCAGTATGAGCGATATTGCAAAACAATGTGTGTATCAACCGATAGCACACGAAACAATACAAGTATCAAATGATACTTTAAAACCAAACATAAAACAATGTGTGCATCAAACGATAGCACACGAAACAATACAAGTATCAAACGATGCTGCGAAACCAAGCATAAAACAATATGTGTATCAAACGATAGTACACGAAACAATACAAGTATCAAACGATACTGTGAATCTAATCATAAAACCACCTAGTACCCGTACCGGTTACATGAGTGGTCTTGGTATACTGCACATTATAATTGGTTCTGAGATGGTTCAAGGGCAAGGTCAGAGGAAGGAAATTTGATACATGCAGTATCTGATCGAGGCGACTGGGGAAGGCACAAACAGACTTTGTCTTGTGCCTGTAGAATGTCTTGCTCTACGGGCACTTGGATTTCTCAATACAGAGTATAGCAGATAGATATTGTTTCTCATCAACCATGGCCGATATCATATAAACCTGATAGTCTTGGAGTCACACCAAATTCACAAGGGGACATGGACTGAATGCCTGCATTTGCAAAAGCTTGATAGCTATTTTTGCAGTGTATGGCCTAGGATCACAGGGGCATGGTTGGAGATAGTGTTGGAGTCATACAAGGGGGGGAGAACCCTGCGCAGTGGCCATGTGTTGTTTGAAAGGATGTAGATGGGTTACATGTTGCTGGTGTCATGTGCAGGTTCACTGTTGATAGAACCATTCACATACAACCCACTGTGAGATAATAATCTGAGCATTCCAGCTGAGATCCAATATAGTGCGCGGAACCCATTACTCCTAGAGTCTCAACTCAGGGTATTCAGAGGACTTCCCTACCCATGGCGACGCACCTACCACTATGCTTTGCCCTGTTTATCGATACCAACCCTGCCCCGCCTAACTCTCTGCCTTTTGTGTACTCTGCATCTTTGCCAGAGGGATTAGGAGAGGTAACCTGGCGTCTATAGTACAATGGTGCTCAGAGGAGGGAGACTCACACCTCCTGTGAGATTCGTGATAGCTGCCTGGCCTCCCCTCAAATTGCTTTCGATATGGCACCCCTTTCCCAGCACTACTATCAACCCCAGCATCCTATCCAACTGTGGCCCTCCCAGGACCCCTGACATCCTCAGTACCCTGAGCACACCTGGCATATTGAGTACTCCCAACAACTGTAGTACCCCCACCACCCTCAGTACCCTCTCCACCCCTATCTCTTTATGCTTCCACTAACCCCAACACCTCCAATAATCAGGCAGTGTCTAATGAATGGCAATGGACAGTAAGATTTTGGGCTGGTGGAGGATGATACTTTTTTGCATCTGGGGAACTTTTTTCCTTTGCCTGTTTTCTTTCCTTGGTTTTTCATTAAGAGTCATGTGCAGTTGTGAAGGATATGATTCACTTGTTGGTTAGAAAAGAAGTACCATATACTATAATTGTGCTGCATTGCCTTGGCTTACAGTATTCTGTCTTGCACATAGCCCAACTCCCTATTCCTAACCTTCAAATATAATTGATTTGTGGTACCCTTATGTCCCATCAACTTGATTTTTGAAATTCATTTCTGAGATATCTCATCTTTCTCAGTCATGTTGCATGATTGGCCAGGTATCTGCTAACTGAAGAAGTCAATTGGCCAAAGTGCATTTTGTCTTCATATGTTCAGCCATCTCTATAAGAGCTTCAGAGCTGTCATATGGAGTTCCAATTATTTTTAAGTGTAGCAAGTGTTGGGCCAGAATTAGCCTCAATAATCTATACTTATTGTGGCTAGAATTTGGGCTCATTGTCTTATACTAGGGACATCTCTATTTTGTCAACCGTATTTATAGTGATGTAATCACGACCATGATTTCTGTGAATACCTGGGGTAGGCCCGTAATACTAAAGACAAGGAAAACCATTTTTGTAGGCAAAACCTTTCTTTTCATACTGACTAAGAGTCTATAATTCTACCAACGCTTTAGTTAAGTCATAGCATATAAGGGGCAATACATCGTCATGAAGACAAGAAAAGTATCATATGCAAACTCTACCTCTTTTCAACCCACAAGATATATACGGTTGCACTACATTCTAATCCCTACAGTTACTAATATGTACTTACATTCCAGAAGCACTTGATGTATAGCCAACTAAAGGGTAAGTGAGGCAGACAGACTATACCTCCTGTTGGCAACTTGAACAGACCCAGATGCAATACCACAACTGTTAGAATAGGATCTGTGAGATTGCTGGCATGAAACTGATCCAACATGTTTCTAAGTAGACTGTCAAACCAACGCTCAGTACATCTGGACTGTACAATGCCATAGTCAAGATAGGTGCTTGAAGGACCTCTGAAGTATGGATATAGGACCACAATTCCAACCACGGTGTATAACAAACCTGGTATTCATCAGCATGTATGAGTAGATCCAGAAACTGTTCGCCTGAGTGACAGCAGCAGTATTGCATACTTAAAGCAATATGGACCAGATAGTACTGCACTAGACAGTAATTCTAATGCATAGGACAATGCTATTACTGATAGTATCGGGTCAGGGCTGCGGTACCGGTCACAAAAGATAGATAGACAATGAAATGGTCATATGACAACAGTGCAAATGTCAACTACATCCAGATTGGGGAAAATGCTTCTAGTCTGTGAGTTGCCAGACAGCTATTGACAGTTCATCCCCACTGTACCCTGCACTCCACTGACGTCCTCCTGATTCAGTAAAGTGCAAGACTTGTCTCCCCTGGACAGTGCCACTACACCTAGTGTCAGGAGCTCGAGTTTGGCCCTGGAAGTAGATACACTACAGTATCAGCATAACTGGCCACACATTATCTTATGGTAGAATACAGCATCAGGGGCAGAGGTAGGTACAGTGATATGGGCAATGACTATGATTATCTGATATAGCCTTTTGGTTGACCAACCCACAGGTGTATGATCTTTGATACCGACGGTATACTGGGTTTAGTTTCAGGGGTACTAGGAGATTTCTAATACATGGGATATTGAGCAATGTGAAAAAAGAATAAACATAGTAAGTGAACAAAGTGACAAAGCGACAGGGCACGACTATGGCTGTGGTACTAATAGCAAAACATACACAACAAGTAGGCAGGGTTAAGATTCCATTTTTTTCATAACATGCAAGGTAACATTATAAAATTGTACAATCTGATCAAAAGCGATCTAACCACTCTCTGTATATAGGGTGGACTACCGTCTAGTAGAGAATAGATTTATGTACACTCCACAGGGCTACGAGGTTGGTGCGTAGTTGACAACCCAAGCCTTCTGGCAATAAATAAGAGCGATTGACCTGAATAGTAGAAATAATGGTCTGATTTCTGGCAATCCAGATTGCCATGGCCAAATGTGACATATATTTTCTGGGCAACAAGATGTATGGGATTGCCAAAGCACACTTTCTTACACGAACCAACTGCGTAATGATTTACTTAACATATACAATTCTCTGCACTACTAACAGATATGAGAAACCTACATATATAAGAATCTGTGTGACTTAAAGCCTGAGGCTGCTAGAGGTGAGTCAGGTATAATCAAACCTATTAGTTTATGATGAAGGAGGCTCAATTGATAGCAGACCTTGTTTCCTAGCAGTGAGCGATATGGGCATATTGCTTAAGGGAGGCATAGCAGAACATTGTGGTGAAGACCCAGTGGTCTATCAAGGAACAGGTAGAAACTATATATAGCATGCTACAAGATCGCCACCGAGGATTTAGGAACAATTAGTTAGCAGTAGCTAAAGAGTTACAGGATCCGACCTGCAGCCAGACCCCACAATAGACTAGCCTCCAAAGTTGGACTCTTAGCAGCCTCCATATTGGGGCCATAGTCAGGCACCAGGACAGGCAAAATGATTTCCAGGAAAGGGACCAGTCTCTGGACTCCCTATAGACATCATGTCCATATGTATTCAACATTCTAGATTAAGATCCTCCTAGTATGAATAGCCTGCATGAGATTATGGAAGAATAGATGGAAGACAGCATTACAAGTCCTCCGCTATGGCAACCCCTGGAGGTAAGCTTAGAGTCCTGAAAGAAAGGCAGGTTTATCACAGCCTGGAGCTTTAGGGAGGCGAAGCTGGGAAGGATGGACAGGTAGGATAGTAAAGAGTAATTCAATCTGGTTCTCCATAATGTAGTGTATTGGGATCAACAGCAAATTGTATTCCTGTGCTAATACCCCCTCCATCAGAACCGGTTCCCACTTGGGACTTATGGGGTTACACGCACATCATTCCGTGCCCCTGACCCATCCTGTACCTCTTTGGGAGACCGTATCGTTTCCTGTTTACTCCTGTTCCTCCCTTCCGTAGACTTGTATGCTTGCATTTCTATCAGGTTCTCCCTTGCCCAGACCCTGATCCTCTTGGCCTGTGCTTGCACGGACCTTCATCCTCCTGGTACGTGCTTGTTGGGGCTTTTAACCTTTAGGTTAGTGCTTGCGTGTCCCTTTACTCTGCAAGTCCGTACTTTGGTTGACCTGGACCCATGTAACGACCCAGCATACGTGAGCTATGGCAGCCGGAACCTACACCCATACAGGTAGCTCGGAGGCGAACTGGTAGGAACCGGCAGGCAAGTGAGTACTTGACCTACGGAGACCCGATGGCCTGGGCTCCGAGATGAGCAGACTTAGTAGACAAGTATTTAGGTACATGGCTACGCCCAAGATTGGTGTCAGCGTACTTAGGGACCTATGAAGGGCCAATACACAGCTAGGCTGGGTAA
>PYWC01000068.1:0-50808 GCA_003182015.1 Tuber magnatum
GTTGGACAGATTGGGAAATTGGCTGCCCGGAATAAAGCGACGACAACGGGAGAGGCGGACGGCGAGATAATACCCAAACCCATAGAGGGTTTACAAGAGCTCCGCGGCAAAGCAGTCTTGAATCGAGGTACACTCCGGTAACCCCCCCTCCGTTTATTTTTCCCTTCACTCCTATCGCTAACTCGCCACCCTAGCTTAATTACCGCCCACAGTGCTCTCGCAACCCATATGATCTAGCAAGCCCGCATGCTCCGTAACCTCTCCCTCGGTGTAAACCTCGCCAACACGCCGTTGGACGACGACACCTTGGACCTCCTTGTCCCGCTAATATATCTAGTACCGCGCCCGGCCTCCAGCGCTCTCGCCCCGCAGCTCTCCTTCCTCTCTGACACTCCGCACATGATGCGCCAGTCCTCTATTGCCGCAAACCCGAAACTGCGCGTGGCGAAGGAGGCCTGCGCCGACTGGAAACCAGGGCTAGAGCGGGTCGAGCGCTCAAGGTGATGGATACATGACGGTGACTGGGATACCAAGTGTCGAAATAGAACCGCAGCGAATGTGTATTCTGAGGTCACGGTTGAATTTGAAGACGTGTGTAGAGGATATGAGGAGAGGTTGAGGGCTCAAGCTGTTGTTGCGTGATTTCTTCCCCTCGTGGAGGGATGGACGGGGTATATGGGTTTTGTATAGTAACCTGTGTTTTGTTCTTTCCCATTTGGTCTGGTTTATTTGGTAGGGGTAATTGTTGGTTGGTTAGTTAGTGGTTTAATTGGATTGATCGGGCTGGACCGGGTTTTGGTGTATGTATCACAGTGGGGTTAGGCTTTGACATGATATAGAGAACTGTATAATTTTTGTCTCCGTTTTTTCCCCTGTGGTTGTTTTGTTTACCAGTAGTTTTTCAAGTCCTGTTGGGGAGATCCTCCCCTGGTTAGCACACTCAGCATGGGTAATACAATCAACAGAATAAAACAGAATACTATCTCAATCCAACAAAGCTTCCACTCCTATGAATGACACTCCATGAACTGTAGATGTGGTAATCCGTACCTTGTCGCCACAACCCTACACCTCCTCCGCCTTTACCAGTAACCCTGTATTGCCTCATCAGTGCTCCGAACTTGTTACCAGCAGCATTGTGGCAAGATGTATTCTGACAAATTGTGAACAGCATGCCAGCCAACTGCCCATCTATTGATTGGTGCATAGAGTACATACTAGTATATTATCACTTATCCCTGTCCCAAAACACACTGCTAGGTGGGAAATAACTCCATAGCCGACTCGGGACTATAATGTCTCTTTGGCTTTGGGAATAAAGGGGGTAGCTGTAGGCAGAGACATTTTAATGGGGTTGTACTGCAATTTCTGTGGAAGGTATGATATGGGTATGATGCAATAATAATGTTATTATAATAGTATAGTATAGCCACCTGGCAAAAGTCTTCATGAAATGTTGTCATCAATTTGTTAGCAGTCCACCTCACCAAAGATGCAATAGTAGGCTACAGATTAGCATACTTATGCCAAGATTGTGGCACAGCCATAACCAACAACTGCTTACTGTCTTACAACCATAGGTACTCTCAAGAGAGTGCTCAATAGCTCAATAGTTTTTGATAGCTCAATAGTGCTTTGGTATTGCCATAGTAACCTCCTAGTTTGACTCAATATTACCTAGTATGTTGCAATAGAAACCTGGTAGTGCAATACAATATAGTACTACAGCAATATAGAAGCAATACTTTATATTTTATCTCAATTTCTGCAACCTTCCCTGTCTCTTAATAGTGGTAAGTATTAACTTGGATAGTTTCTTTTTATAGGGCTGGATTGTGTGTCTCGCTTTGACATAAAGTACATATGCAAAAGTCTTGCTGATTATACATCTCAGCTATTACTAGAACAATAAGTATAGAGCAGTGATTTTAAACTTACTCAACAACGAAAACCTTAAATAAGAAAAAATTGAAGGCAATAAAATATAAGAGCATCTTTTACATATTGATAAAATAAAGTATTGAAAAAGTTATTTCTAGTACATTGTATACCATCCACCCCATTGCTGCAATAATAGCCAGAACTCGGTCTGGCATGAACCTCTACAAGTGCTCACAAAGCTCAAAAGCTATTGTATCCTATACTATAGGAAATACCACGGCTGGCTTCTGCTTAACCTTCTTAGGACTACTATGTATTAAAGCAATGTCAGGAGACTGAATCTCCAGGCGTTTCTTCAGCTCAAGCTACACATTCTATAAGATTAAGGTCTCATAAATATGGGAGATATTCAACCAACTGAATCCAATAACCGTCAAACCAATGTTGTACTGCCTGAGCCATATGAATAGTACAGTTCCTTTGCTGTAAGATAGAACCACTAAGGGTGCTACAGACTGACTTTCGGACTGGGATAAGCGAGGTTTCAAGCAGCTGGAGGTAGACCCACCAGTCCACGAATTTCACAACCAAGGAAGCAAAGGTTTCCTTATTTCGGCACGACAAGGATCCCGTGGCGGTCATGGAAATTGGCTTTTCTTGCCCTGTTTGTCACGAACAATCTGCAAGCCACTTTTTTGGTTGCTCATCTGAATACCCATTTTTACCTGGCATCTCTACCTTCTTTCTCCTAACCATTCAATACTCAAGATAGCCGCTTCAAAATCCTTTGCAGCTCAATATGTATATGAGTTAGCCTAGACCAACCCTGAAATCAGCATGGGTACTAGGTTATATTTTATGTTTTGTTTTCTCGTATTGTTGGATAGTTGTTTTGTTTCACCGATATCCTTTGATGATTTAAATGTTTTATGTTTTGTTTGATGGTATCACTTGATGCTTGTTATGTTTCAAAGGTATTACGTGATACTTTGAATGTTTTATGTTTGGTTCCATAGTATTGTTTGATACTTGTTATGTTTGAAAGCTATCATTTGATACTAGTTTTGTCTCCAAGGCATCGCTTGATATTATGAATGTTTTAAGTTTTGCTTCAGAGTATCATTTGATACTCTCTATATTTCAAATGTATCATTGGATACTTTGAAAGAACTATGTTATTACTCATGCTGGAGATGAGTGAGAACTTGTATTTAAACACTGCTGATTCCACCATAGAAACAGCACACTTCAAGTGACAGTATTCTTAGTATACTTCCCTGAACAGTCCCTTTTTGATCTACTATGACACCCCTTTTAAGGCTTCTTTAGTCTACACAGCTCTTGCCTCTTAGCGACTAAGCAGGCCACCTGTTACTATCATACTTGAAGTGTGATTAGCACTCTAGCTGTGAACACATTACAAAGACATTATTAGCAATACCTTTGTGACAACCCAGAGCATCTCCACTGACCTGCTAGAAACAGAGGTTACTGGGAAGATGGCTATGAAGGGATCATGATCAACAAGCCACATGACCTGTAAGGTAACCATCCAACTTGGATTGGCTAAGCTACCGAACCAAAGAATGGTGGTTTGGAATTCAGGGAAATAGGATGCCATGATAAGAATACCTTTTGTAACCCAGCGGAGTGCTGTTATCTGATGTGGTGCTGCAGCGATTGACTCCTGGCAAAAAAGGTCCCAGTACTGTTCAATCCAACAAGTACGCAGTTCAGAGTAGCACTTTGCACAACTCAATAGAAGAAAGTGTTGAGCCAGTTTGTAGATATACTCCTGGAGAGGATTTCAGAGGTTTTGTAGACTCTTAGAGA
Source organism: Tuber magnatum (assembly GCA_003182015.1). NCBI lineage: Eukaryota > Fungi > Ascomycota > Pezizomycetes > Pezizales > Tuberaceae > Tuber > Tuber magnatum. The sequence continues at coordinate 3,715 of PYWC01000068.1, forward strand.
AATGAACTACTATATTCACCTAAAAAATACAAGAGACTTGCAAAACCAACCAACATACACTATACCTGAAGCAGGACAACGAAAACTATGTGACTGGATAAATAAGAAGTTAAGGCCAGGAGTTATCTGGCAAACTAAGTCCACAGGGGCAGCTCACAGGTTTGTGGAGCCAAAATCCGTTCAAGGACCAGATCATTAGTGGACATGGAACTACAAAACGATAACACAAATTACAGACTGCTCGTCAATCGCAACCCCAACACGGATCCTAAATGCTGTAGGAAGGGCAGGATTCTGAAGAATCATAGACCTTAGTGATAGCTACTTCCCGACCCTAGTTGAACTCAGAAGCAAGAAGTTGAATACTTACAAAACTCCTTTCACCAGGTTTGTGAGCAAAGTCCTGCTGCGAGTTGACATAAATCCACCCTTGACCTTCATGTGTATCATGGAAGGCTTACTCAATAACTTCTTACACCACTTTGTTTAGGAGTATATAGATGATATCCTTATTTCGTCGGACACAAAAACTGATCATATGCAACACATCAGAATGGTCCCCGAGTAATTGCGGCACGCAAAGTTTTATGCCAGGAAAGAAAATTCAACCCTGTTTGTAAAGTCACTGGAGTCACAGGGACATGTCATAGAGGATAAAGGGATTTACGCCTCATAGAGGAAACTTGCTTCTAATCAGGAATGGTCTACACCAAGAAACCAGAATGAACTGCAGCAATTCCTCGCCCTGGTAAACTGTATCGTGCAATTCCTACTATACCATGCTACTGTCCTGGCACCCCGCACGGACGCAACAGATAAAGTGGTATTTGTCTGGACAGGTACATATGGTAAAGAATTATCCAACATTAAAGAATACGTCAAATAGGTGCAGGTAATCAGACCGATAAATTATAACTCATGAGAACCCATATAGCTGACAACCAATACTTCAGATATTGGGGTTGAATCAGGCGTTGGCCAGAAGGCAACACAAGAAACAGTCCACCCTGCAACCCTCCATAGCCCAAAGTTCACAAAGTTGTATATCAACTGTGGCACTGCAGACAAGGAGGCACTGGTGATCATCGATATATGTCAAGCTTTCAACAATATGGTTATGGGTTCTAGTTTTACAAGCATCATGGACCACTAACCACTAGTACACCTGAAGTCTGACTGCATCCCTGGCCAACGAAGGACTGGCTGGATAAGTGAACTAGCCAAACATATTGGGAAGGTGGTGTATAGTCCAGGATGAATGAACTATTTAGTAGATGCACTCTCCCACATCTATGAAGATTCTGTTAACCAGACTCCATCATGCATCCTCAATCACACCTTTGAGGTCGAGGATATCTCCGACTCCACCTCCTATGAAACCCCTTCTATAGCACTGGTCTCAATGGCTCCAAAATCCTTCCCTAACTTCCTGGCATGCTCCCTGCTGTTCATTGAACCACACATTTGCCTCTAATGGCAGTCAGGGGAGGACAAACTCCCATCCAAGGGTAGTACTAGCCATGGCTCCGAATGGGATGAGCCAATATCCTAGGTAGTGGCAGCACTATTGGATGAACTGGCACAATGACCAGTAACTCTTCTAAGTCCTCAGCCATGATGACACCTTGCTATCCCAGCACTAGAAACCAACACGATGACCTCTTTGTTGAACCCACTAGGAGAACTCGCAGTGGACCCCCTCTGTATAGCATCACTTAACATCTACAACAATGAACCAATTATCAAAGTGGTACCCGCCCTGATGGATATGTACCGCAGCAACCTCTATAATCGCTAGGAAGAAGTAGGTGATACAGGATGGACCACGACCAGAGCACAACAGATTGATGATGAACAGGATGCTATGGATAAATCTCTTGAGATGTGGGGCATTTTCGGAGAACAGACGGTATCTGGATACTGACACGAACCAATCTACTGCCCAGGTGTGAGGCCCGCTGCACAAGGAGACCTAAAAGGAGCCTACATAGCAGACGGGTTTCTATAGCTGAGGACCTGTTATGTTGAACAATGGCTCTGGAATACGAAAGGGCGGGTGTTAAAAGGGAAAAACAGGCCAGAACAGGTCATGTATAAGATACAGGCCAAGGGACATGACAGTGCAGAATGAAACTTCCGATATGCAACTGAATACGTCTATTGGCCTGAGATGAGTAAGGACCTCGACCACTATGTGCAGCAATATGACACCTGCTAGGCAACGAACGAAGCAACCCACATACCAGAAGGAAGGAAGAACCCAAAGCCTTGACTCAGGCCCTGAAGTGTGTGACTCAATTGCTATTCATTTTGCGGGGCCTTTGAGAAGTCAAAGTGATTGGACCTTGTCCTGGCAGCAGTGGACCGATTAAGCAGCTATGTGTGGCCCATACCTACCAACACCACAGTCCCTGCAGAAGCAACAATAAAATTCCCGGAATAAGAGATATTTACCCCTTATGGCTGCTCCATATCGATAATCAGTTATTCCGAGCCTTGTTTTGAATCTGACCACAGGAAGCAGATATACAAATCTAGGGAATGTAACACATCAAAGCCGTACCTAGCCACTATGAAACCAAGGTGCAGGTTAAACGAAAGAGCTGCAATCTCAAAACCAGGCTCCGGAATACACTCAATGGAGTACAGACAAATTGGGAACTCCTCCTTACCAGTGTTGAAGCATACGTGAAGGCAGGCTTCTCAGAAACCAATACCATGTTACCATATGGGGCAATATATGGATGCAACTACCACCTACTACAGAAAACCTTCTCTAAGAATTCTGCCATCCTGGTGTTGGATGACGACTTGAACTGGCACCACGCGAATCAGAACTTAGCTTTGCATGCAGTAATGCCAGTATGACACTGAAGTGGGGTAACGACCCAGCATACATGAGCTATGGCAGACGGAACCTATATGCATACAGGAAGCCAGGAGGCAAACTGGGAGGAACCGGTCGGCAAGTAAGTGCCTGACCTACGGAGACTAGATGGCCCGGGCTCCGAGAATGAACAGAATTGGCTGGTCAGGGACTTAGGTCCCTGGATACACCCGGGAGCAGTGTCGCCGTACTTAGGGACGTCTGAAGGGGCGGTTGCTCAGCTACGCTGGGTAACTGAGGAAAGGTCAGAAGCGTCTATCTCCGGCAACGGGGTAGACAGGGTAACAGAGAAAAGTTAACTTGTCCACCGGACAGGTGACCCTATCCTCAGGATCAGGTTACCCTGCCGTGAGTCTTAGGTTACCCTGCCCAAGGGCCTGAGTTACCCTACTGTTCAATATGAAGTCCCACGGGAAGTTCGGGAAAAATGACCGCAATGTTTGTCATGCCAAGCCATGCATGATACTGGAATCTGGGGGGTCCGGGGTATGCTATTGGGCGAGCTACATAGCTGCGAGGAAGCTGCAAATTGGAGACATTATTCCTATCATACCCCACCGGCCCCGCCATGAGGCTTGGATGTCATTGGCAAACGGTTGTGTAGTTGTGTGCCATCTGGCAAAGAGGAATCTTTGCAGACATTCTTGCAACACCGTATACGTCGCTGCCGTCCAGTCAACTATAGGCTGTTCGCAGGATATATAGGGGGGCATAGGGTGGAAGGTGGAGCACCTCCTCTAAGTTGTTCGGAGTAAACCGAACCAAAACTGACCGTGTTAAAGGGTGTTAACCGTGGGGGTCCCGAAGGTAGTCCCAGGTGGTGCCAGGGCGACTGGGGGAGTTTTACACCTACGAAGCCCGAAGGTACTCCCAACGCTATAGGCGCTGAAAGGGAAGTGCAAAGACACTAAAAGCATGATTCCTACCACAGGTAAGGTAGATCCGAGGTAGTGGTCATGGGTAGCGCCCATTGGATCACTCCCGGACTACCGTGCCCTGCGGAAGACACCGGAAGCCCGAGACCCATAAATAGTAAATAGATAAACCGCTCATGGTAGCCTCTGGAGTGAAGTAGAAATCAATGCATATGGGAAGAGTGTCATAGATAGTCTAGTTTATGAGGTGCCTTGACAGTGAGCCACTGGAAAGACATTGATGCGTAGAAGTTTTCACTAGGGTGGGCATGTTGGAAATGCACCGCAGAAACGATAACCGCATAAGGTGAACGCCGCCTAGAATGTGTCGACACATGCATGCGCGAAGCGGGTTCCAGGAGACATGTCGGACCACCCTTAGCGGAGACGGGTGTGCCCGAATGGTTGGAGCAAATTAATGGGGGAGTTTCTGGTATAAGATGAAACAAGCTGAAAGTCTATGCGAGAACTCTCCTACTCCAACAATCAATCCTCTCCAGACATTAATTGAGTGAAACGTAAGGCTTAAAAATATTAAGTTTTACCGTTTACTTTACTCTTACATTGGTGTTAACTTTTAGCCATAAGGTTGAAGTTGTTTGGTGCGGTTGCAACCTGGGGGTCCATCTTCCTAGGGGTGCCCCTGTTATAGTATATCGTTAAGCGAGCTCCTTGCTTAACTCCTCTCCTGATTAATTGTTTTCGACCTTTGGCACTGACCTTGCGTGAAACTGGTAACCTTGTTTAGAACAAGTAGCCCAGGGTAGAAAGTGCAATGGCTAGCACCGAACTTCGCGCTAGAATGGAATCCAACCCGGATTCAGACCTTGACCTTGATGAGAACTCCGCCAACCCATTTCGTGTGTCGGTTTTTGCGGATGTCCGCGGTATTGAATGGAACGGTTGCCAGTAGCTTCTGGAAGCCCCCCCTATTCTCTTAACTGATGAATGTGTTGATCCTATCTTTACAGACCTTCACGGTGCGGCGCTTTCGTTCTCTCAAGATTCCGCCCTCGTCCACAAGATGCTCCCTCCCCCGCCATAAGGGGTACCATTTAGCGCGTTCTCCCACGAGCTCGTCGAACCTTGCATCGTCCGGGAGGTATCCAAGTCGATTGAGGATGCGAAGCGGGAACCAAAGAACTGGAACGCCCAGCACCAGCTGGTGTTCCGTAAACATATTACTAAGGCAGCGGTGGAATGGATCGAAGTACAGTGGGAGGCATACCTGCGAATGTTAATAGACCAGAAGGCATTGGAGGATCATACTGCAGCGCTGGAAAGGGCCTTCGCAGGGGGTCACAGTATTGATGCTGAGAATGCCGTACTGAGGATAGAGGCAGCACCCCCACTCCCACTCGTCTACACGAAGCCAGACAACTTCGGGATGGAACTGGCTATAACAGCCCAGGATGAACAGTGGCGGGGGTACCTAAGTCCCGTGGCTATATGGATGTTGGAAAGCCTCAAGGGTGAAGGCTATAGGTATACCTCATCCTTTACAAGAGTATCAACAGGCTCTCGGTCTGTCCCCTCCTGTAACGACCCAGCATACATGAGCTATGGCAAACGGAACCTTTACCCATACAGGTAGCCAGGAGGGGAACTGATAGGAACCAGCAGGCAAGTAAGTACTTGACCTATGGAGACCCGATGGCCCCGGGCTCCGAGAAGGAACAGAATTGGCTGGTCAGGGACTTAGGTACCTGGGTACATGCGGGAGCGGTGTCAGCGTACTTAGAGACTTATAAAGGGGCAGTTGCCCAGCTATGCTGAGTAACTGAAGACAGGTCAAAAAGGTCTATCACCAGCGACGGAATAGACCGGGTAACATGAAAACGTTAACTTGTCCGCAAGACACCGTTACCCTACCCTCAGGATCAGGTTACCCTGCCTTGGGTCTTGGGTTACCCTGCCCAGAGTCCTGAGTTACCCTACCTTTCAATACAAAGTCCCTCAGGGAGTTGGGGAAAATTGACTGGAATGTTTGTCACGCAAAGCCATGCATGATACTGGAATCTGGGGTTCCGGGGGATGCTATTGGGCGAGCTACGTAGCTTCGAGGAAGCTGGAAATTGAAGAGATTATTCCTATCATACGCCTCCAGCCCCGCCTTGAGGCCCGGACGTCATGGGCAAACGGTTGTGTAGTTGTGTGCAGTCTAGCGAAGACGAATCTTTGGAGATATGCTTGTAACACCGAATACGTCGCTGCCGTCTGGTCAACCGTAAGCTGTTCGCAGGATATATAAGAGGGCATAGGGTGGAAGATGCAGTACCTCCTCTAAGGTGTTTGGAGTAAAACGGACCAGAACTGATCTAGTTAACGGGTATTAACCGTGGGGGTCCCGCAGGTAGTTCCCAGTGGACCCGGGGCGACTGGGAGAGTTTTACACCTACCAAGCCCGAACGTGCTCCCAATGCTATAGGCTCTGAAAGGGAAGTGCAGGGACACTAAAAGCATGATTCCTACCACTGGTAATGTAGATCCGAGGGAGTGGTCATGGGTAGCGCCCATTGGATCACTCCCGGACTATCATGCCCTGCGGAAGACACTGGAAGCCCGCGACCTGTAAAGAGTAAATAGATAATCCGCTCATGGTAGCCCCAAAGGTCAAGTAGAGATCCATGCATATGGCAAGGGTGTCATAGATAGTCTAGTTCATGAGGTGCCTTGACTGTTAGACACTGGCAAGATACCGATGCGCAGAGGTTTTCACTCCGCCGAGCAAAATGGCAGTACACCGCAGAAACGATAACCGCATAAGGTGAACGCCGACTAGAGGGCGTCCACACATACATGCCTGCAGGGTTTGCCAGGAGAGGTGTCGGACCACCCTTAGCGGAGAAGGGTGTACTCAAATAGTTGGAATAAAGTGATGGGGGAGTTTCTGGTATAAGATAAAGCTACCTGAAAGTCTATGCAAGAGCTGTTCTACTCCAACAATCAATCCTCTCGAGACCTTAATTGAGTGAACCGTCAGGCTTAACGATATTAAGTTTTAGCGCTTACTTTACTCACACATCTGTGTGAACTTTTGGCGATAAGTTTGGGGTTGTTCGGTGCGGTCGCAACCTTGGGATCCATCTTCCTAGGGGTGCCCCCATTGCAGTATATCGTTAAGTGAGCTCCTCGCTTAACTCCTCTCCTGATTAATTGTTTCCGACCTTTGGCACTGACCTTGCGTGAACACTTGTACCCTTGTCTAGAACAAGTAGCCCAGGGTGGAAAGTGCAATGGCTAGTACAGAACTTCGAACCAGAATGGAATACAACTCGGATTCACACCTTGACCTTGACGAGAACACCGCCAACACATTTCGTGCATCGGTTTTTGCGGATGTTCGCGGTATCGACTGTGACCGCCACCCGTTGCTCTGGGAGGCCGCTCCTATCCAGTTTCCTGCTGAATGTCTTGACCTGCTGATTACAGACCCGCGCGCCATGGCGCTCTCATTTTTCCAAGACCCTACCCTGGTCCATAAAACCCTCCGTCCCCCGCCACACGGAGTTCCCTTTAGCGAGTTCTCCCGAGAATTCGCCGAACCTTACACAGTCCGGGAAGTAGCCAAGTCGATTGATGAAGCGAAGCGGGAACTGAAGAACTGTAACAACCAGGTGCAGCAGCTGTTCCGAACACAGATCACTACCGCAGCGGTGGAATGGATGAAGGTGCAGCAGGAGGCAGGCCTACCCGCTGCTGATAAGGGATCAGCAGGCATTGAAGACCCGGATGGCAGCCTTGGAAAAGGCCTTTGAGGGAGGGTATAGTATTGATGCTGAGAATGATGTACTGATGTTAGAGGCCACGCCCCCACTCCCGCTCGTCCATACCAAGCCCGAGAATTTTGTTATGGAGTTGGCCAGGACAGCCAGAGACGACAAGTGGAGGGCATACTTGAGCCCAAGTGGTATACGGATGTTGGAAAGCCTGAAAGATGCGGGCTACGGTTACACCTTCTCCTTCTCAAGAGCATCTATAGGCTCCGTGTCGGTCCCCCCCTCAATTTCCCACAGTAGGTCAGGCAGCCCAACGGTCGGGCCAACTGATAGACATCGAATAAGGAAAAGGACGTCGAAACCGAAGGGTATTACGGCACCAGATACACCTGACCCTACTCCTCGTCCGACTCCGGCTCCAAACATTTCCCCTGCAAGACATTCAGTTGCAACTCCCGTACCTCCCATCGCCGCACCAAGACCCACACCTCCGCCAGTTTCGTTGCCCGCTCCAGATACCTTCCCTGGCACAGCATTCCCACCAGCAGTGTCAGCCACCCCAGGGTTTCGGCCACTGCGCGCAACGTCACCTGGATTCTTCGAACAGGTAAGATGCCACGAGGAGCGAACACCTATGGCTCCGTCACAGGGGACTCCAGTGCCCGGGCCTGGGACAGCCGCTCACTCCACTCCCTGCCCACCAGTCGTCCCTACTGCACCCTCGAAGCCAAGTCTTCCCGCCGGACTCCCCACCATCACAAGTGGCGATTCGGACAGCCAAGAAGAGTTCTCTCTATCGGGCTGTAAGTCGGACGAGACCCGGATGGGATGGATTCATTACCACTCCTATGGGTGTAGGAAGGGACCACGGACCCCAGTGAGGCATAGAAGGAGGCACAAAGAAGGAGATGGACAACCGACATGTGGGTACTGCGGGTCATGGAGGCACGCGGGGCCCCCGATACAACCTTTGAGTTGTCCAGAGTTGCAGTCTTTTCTGCGGATAACACAGACGGCACCCAACCCAACTCCTGAGAGTAGGCGACACCCTGTTCCACCACCGGCATCAGGACCATTAGGGGCTAACCCCCCGGAGGATGGTACCCAGGATGGCCAGGGGGAACGGTTTGATGGGTACGATAGACCGTGGGAATCCCAAGGCGGGAACACGGGAGGTAGTGGGGACGGAAATGCCCCACCTGGTTGTGGTACGTTGGGAGCAGGTGGAGATCCAGGGGACTCTGACCATAACATCTCGGATGATGATAACGATGGAGATTCTCTCCCACATTTGACCCTCTTCCTTGGTGTTCGCAAGGATGACAGGAGCAATGAGAAGCAACGATGCTGGTATCGCTGGGCCAAGAGGCTGGCGAGAGCCCTGAGAGTTACTGGTTCGGCTTCTAGGCCAACACCAAGACACCGGCAGAAGAAGCTGGAGAAGCTGAGTGGCATCCCTCCGTTCAAGGGCAAAGTTACAGAACTCGAGAAGTTCTTGACCTTGGTAGAGGTCAAATTTGAATACTTTACGGATTGCAAGTTAACCGACATGGATAAGGTAAACTTGGTGATCCCTCTTCTTGAAGAGTCTGCCGGGGCATGGTGTCTGGGGTTGCATGGGCACATTAACAAGGAAGCCGCCAAGCACACTAGCACACCTGTCAAAGACAGTAACCCCTTATGGACATGGAAAGAGTTCCCAGAATGGCTGGAATGGGGATTCGGCGGAGACCAGGTGGAGCGAGATCGATGCCTTCTCGAGTGGCGAGACCTTGTAATGAAGCCCCATCACGTCGATGAGTACCTGAATAAGATAATTGATTATATGTATAAGCTTAGCTATACATATCTAGTACAGGTATGAGACAAGGTTTGATCAGGCATCACACAAGAGGTGCGGAATGTGTGGGTTCTTAAGGAGCCCCATCCGACCGACCGGAACGAGTACCTTGATCTTCTCTGGAAGGTTGGGCACAGGCTGGAGGACAACAACCGGTTCAGCAACCGTGCCATCTACCCAGCCCCCCGGTCTCAACCCACTGAGAAGAAGGAGGATAGATCGTCGACATCTGGCAGGTTCAAGAAGAAGGAGAGAGGTTTGGGCAGACCAAACCAGATGTCTGCCAAACCAACCAATTTCAATGCGGGGAAACAGGCAAAGCCGGCGACTTCTGACTATGCAATAGCGCATAAGGAAATCCCGTCGACTTTGACCGAACGTCGGAGAAAGCACAACCAGTACACCAAGTGTGGACAAAGTGGTCACTTCTGGAAGAAGTGTACCGCCACGTCCCCAGTCGTTAGTTCCTCCAAACAGGCTCGGGGGTTGAAATGGTCAGCCCCGCTAACCAAGCCCACAGGGACAGACAAGCGGCTGAAGCGCATTGAAGCGCCACCTCCGGCTTCCTCGTCAAAGATACTTGAAGTCCGCCAGGCATCACCTCAGACCATGGAGGTTGATACGGACTGATCAGAATAGGTAAGAACCTATTCTGTTTAAGGTGCAATCTTATTAACCCACAGCCATAGACCCCTGCGGGATAGATGGATATGAGCTACGGAAGTGGCTTCAGAGATGGGTAAGTACCCTTCCACCGCATAGATGACCCTGATACTGACTACACCCAGCTGGTGTGGGCAGGTGGATGTTGTGGGCCCTGCGCGGTGGACTGGGCTATCTCTCCTTTGTTTGGTTTCTGGTTATTTCCTTTGTTGTAGTTATACGTATTGCTTTCAGGATTTCCTTAGCTGGATGGGCAAGTTATAGGACATTATTTCAGTTGAGGCCCTACGAGGTCCTGCTCGAGGAGACGCTCGACATTGTGGAAGCAAGGCTGCTTCACTTGGAACTGGTCCGACAGCGGACTTCTACCCACCTTGGGGAAAAAATTGTTATGTTTAGTACAAGCGGAATTGGTTCAGGCTGGACTTGATCAAATAAATGATGCTATTCTCAAGTTTATCTGACGAGGGTTCAGTACCTGAAATCATGCTGGCATGATAGTAAACACCCTAGCTATTGGGAAAAGCCGAATCACAATCCCTTAAAATTTACCATCCCATTGTAGCCGCTCTTGTGTCGAAATGCAAGAGACTAAAAGGAATTACTAAGCCAAGATGACTAAGTCACCAAGAGAAGGGAAGAGGCAGAAACGTGACAACTTGCCTCGTCATACTGAGTCTATCCACCTGCGGGTTAAGTTAGACTACAAGGTAGGAGCTAGACAGCTAAGCGCAGAAGCGCTCCTGCTGCTCGATAGTAGAGCTACTGGGCCGGGGCTTAGTAGCCGATGGGTTAAGCAGACTCAGGCACCATGTGTACGACGAAAGGTACACGTGCTGACAAGTGACGCTCGCGGTAATCACATTCTGGGGTCAGGTCTCCACCATACCAAGTCATTAGAAATGATGATAGGTGACCACCACAATGAGATGCGCTTTGAAGTCGCAGATATGCCCGGCACGAAGGTGGATGGGTACCTACCTGTGTCTTGGTTGAAGGACCATAATCCCGACATAGATTGGAAAACAGGATCACTAATCTGGGGCTCAGGTTTCTGCAAGGCAATCTGCCTGGCAGAGCAGGGGCGGTTAGTGGTCATGACCGATGAAGAGTTACTAGCCGAAGGGCCCTAGTACTGTGTACCTATTGGGAATTGTGCAATTCTCCGATGAGGAAGGTGCTGACATTGCGGTTAAGCTGCTGCCCGGGTATAAGGACCATAGGGATATCTTTAGTCAAGAACGGATTGAGGTATTACCGCAGCACTCGAAGTATGACCATACGATCGAGTTGTAACCTGGGACTCAACCTCCGTTCGTGCCTATCTATCCGTTATCGGAAAAGGAGCTTAAGGCACTGCGGGAATATCTCAATGACATGCTGCGAACGGGAAAGCAACCGCGATCCAGTTCCTCAGCAGCAGCCACTATCCTCTTTGTGCCAAAACCAGATGGTACACCAAGACTGGTAATAGATTACCGAGGGCTGAACAAAATTACCGTGAAGAGCAAGTATCCCCTACCATTGTTGAATGAGCCGCTGGATAGGTTAGGAAAAGCCGGTGCGTTCACCAAGTTGGACTTACAGCACGGGTACTACCTTCTGAGGATGGCAGAAGATGAGGAATGGAAGACGGCCTTCTGGTGCAGATATGTACTATATGAATACACAGTCATGCCGTTTGGGTTGTGTAATGCCCTGGCCACTTTCCAAAGCATGATAAATGGGGTCTTTCGGGATCTCAGGGACAAAGGAGTCATCGCGTACAGGGATGACATCCTGATCTACTGCAAAACTATGGAAGACCGCGTCGTAATGGCAAGGCGTGTAATGGAGAAATTGCGGAAAGCTAGACTATGTGTAAGCATGAAGAAGTCCAGTTCCCACCAACAGTAAGTTGAATTCCTCAGATACAAGATCTCAGATATGGTGATCTCTATGTTGTTAGAGAAGGTGCAGACAATCAGGGATTGGGCACCTGCGACATGCATCGTCGACATTCAAAGCTTTATGAGCTTGGCCAACTTCTATCGTCGGTTCATAGAAGGGTTCACCAAGATAGTGAAACCTCTAACAGACTTGACAAAGAAGGATATCCGATGGGAATGGACACCTGCATGTGAGCAGGCCTTCAACCAGCTGAAGGAAGCATTCACGTCCAAACCTATCCTAGCACATTTCGACCCTGAACGGCCAACCTGGCTGGAAACCGATGCTGGTGACTTTGCATTAGGAGCCGTTCTCTCCCAGTTCTGTGAAGACGACAGATGGCATCCAGTGGCCTATCATAGCAGGAAGTTCCACTCAGCAAAGATTAATTATGATGTCCATGACAAGGAAATGACAGCCATGGTGGTGGCATTCCAGGAAGGGGATCATTTGCTACGCGCAGTAACAGACCAGTTAGTGATCTATACGGATCATAAGGATTTGAAGTACTTCAATAGTACCAAGGTCCTTAAGTGAAGGCCGCACCGCTGGGCTGAGTTCCTGCAGCCGTTTAACTTCAAGGTGGTTTACCGAGAAGGATGGTTGAATGAGAAGGGAGATGCTTTGTGGTGGCATAGGGACTACCACCCTGCAGGCGGGAGTTATTTTCTGCCACAGTCATTTTTTCGCCAAGGACAGTGGGTTGGGAGCCAGGAACGGGATATCTTGCGACCACAAGTGTTGCAGGTAAGCCAAGGATTTCGTCTCCAGTCTTCCTTTTTGGATCAACTACGGGTAGCGATAACCGAAGACCAGGAGTACGTAAGAATTCTGAAGGCAACAGCTGCCGGCGACAAAGAGGTCGACCGACATTTCACCACGGAAAAGGGCTTACTCCTGTACAAGAACAGGTAGTATGTTCCCAAGGGTCAGAATCCGAAGCAGACAATCATGAAGGCAGAACATGACTCCCGAATTGTGCGACACTTCGGGACTTACAAGACCCTTGGCAGGGTTAGGGCTAACTTCTATTGGCCAAAGATGGATGAGCACATCGCAGACTATGTGCGAACATGTGGTGCGCGCCAAAGAAATAAACCCATCAGGCCCAAGAAGTTCGGGCTGCTGGAACCTATTGATGTTCCTATGCGGCCGTGGACAGCGATTTCAAGGGATTTCATTATAGCACTGCCAGCGGCCGAAGGGTATAACAAGATCTGGGTCATAGTGGACCGATTCTCGAAAATGGCCCATTTCATACTCCTGACTACGGAGGTACCTATTAAGGAGCTTGCCTTGATATTCCTGAAGGATGTTTGGCGTCTTGATGGACTCCATGAGGCAATCATCTGAGACCTAGATAGCCGATTCACATTCAAGTTCTGGATGAGTCTAATGCACTTGTTCCCAGTGAAATGAAACGTTTCCACTGCATTCCACTGTGAGACTGATGGGCAGACTAAGAGGGTTAATGAAACACTGGAGCAGTACTTGCACAGCTACTGTTCCTACCAACAAGATGATTGGGTTTCACTATTACCCCTTACAAAGTATGCGTAAAACACCAAGAAATCAGAATCCACCAGGTTGTCACCTTTTGAGATCAACTATGGGTTTAACCCAAGGACAAACAGGTCGGGTATCGTGTCTGATAACCAGGGAATACACCCTGGTAGTGACCTCTTGGTTAAGGAATGGCCAGGAACCTGGGCAGAGATTCGAGAAACGATCCAACAGGCACAGGCAAGGCAACGGAAACGGCATGACCAGAAAAGGTTGCCATCACCGGACTCCATCACCCTGGAGGATGTGGCTGCTGGGTGGGCAAAGAAACTGGACCGCGTGATGTTGAACCGAAAAAACATCCGCACAAAGCGTCCAATGGAGAAGCTGGACCACCGGATGTTGGGCCTTGCGTGGTCAAAGGTCGGGTGGGTAACCGAGCTTATGAGCTCCAATTGCCCACTAGATGGAGTACCCAGGCGGTTTTCAATGTCACATTGCTCGAACCCTATCGCAAGGATCCGGAAGCAGGTTGGGTAATGGAGGTCCCTACCGCGGAACGTGCAGAAAACGAGCGCAGTTACGTTATCGAAGCTTTTGTGGACAGCCGATGGTACGGAGCAGCGAAGACGAAGTTTCCATCGCGCTTTGTCCAGCACATGGTTTCATGGGAAGTCTACGGGGCTGAGGAGAATTCATGGGAGCCCTATGAGATGCTTGAAGGGACAGGCTTGCAGGCCATGCGGGATTTCCACCAAAGATATCCGTCCAAGCCCAGGGACTATAGGGTCTGGGGGGAATCGAGTCGTAGGGATGAGAGACGACGCTGACGGTCCGGGACGGACCATAGAGAAGAGGGGAGTGATGTAACGACCCTGCATACACGAGCTATGGCAAACGGAACCTATACCCATACAGATAGCCAGGAGGCAAACTGATAGGAACCGGCAGGCAAGGAAGTAGTTGACCTATGGAGACCCGCTGGCCCGGGCTCCGAGAATGAACAGAATCAGGTGGTCAGGGACTTAGGTACCTGGGTACATGTGGGACCGGTGTCAGCGTACTTAGGGACTTATAAAGGGGCAGTTGCCCAGCTATGCTGAGTAACTGAAGACAGGTCAGAAAGGTCTATCACCAGCGACGGAATAGACAGGGTAACATGAAAAAGTTAACTTGTCCGCAAGACACGGTTACCCTACCCTCGGGATCAGGTTACCCTGCCTTGGGTCTCGGGTTACCCTGCCCAGAGTCCTCAGTTACCCTATCTTTCAATACAAAGTCCCTCGGGGAGTTGGGGAAAATTGACGGGAATGTTTGTCATGCGAAGCCATGCATGATACTGGAATCTGGGGTTCCGGGGGATGCTATTGGGCGAGCTACGTAGCTTTGAGGAAGCTGGAAATTGAAGACATTATTCCTATGATACCCCTTCGGCCCCGCCTTGAGCCCCGGATGTCATGGGCAAAGAGTTGTGTAGTTGTGTGCAGTCTAGCAAAGAGCAATCTTTGCAGACATGCTTGCAACACAGTATATGTCGCTGCCGTCCGGTCGACCGTAAGCTGTTCGCAGGATATACAAGGGGGCATAGGGTGGAAGGTGGAGTACCTGCTCCAAGTTGTTTGGAGTAAAACAGACCAGAAATGACGGAGTTAGCGGGTGTTAACCGTGGGGGTCCCGAAGGTAGTGCCGGGTGGTGCCGGGGCGACTGGGAGAGTTTTACACCTACCATGCCCGAACGTGCTCCCAACGCTATTGGCTCTCAAAGGGAAGTGCGGAGACACTAAAAGCATGATTCCTACCACAGGTAAGGTAGATCTGAGGTAGTGGTCATGGGTAGCACCTATTGGATCACTCCTGGACTATCGTGCCCTGCGGAAGACACAGGAAGCCCGCGACCCATAAAGAGTAAATAGATGAACCACTCACAGTAGCCTCCGGAGTCAAGTAGAGATCAATGCATACAGGAAGGGTGTCATAGATGGTCTAGTTCATGTGGGGCCTTGACTGTTAGCCACTGGCAAGACACCGATGCGCAGAAGGTTTTACTCCGGCGGGCAAAATAGAAATGCACCGCAAAAACGATAACCGCATAAGGTGCACGCCGACTAGAGTGTGTCGACACATGCATGCCTGGAGGGTGTGCCAGAAGACGTGTCGGACCACCCTTAGCGGAGAAGGCTGTATTCAAATAGTTGGAGCCAACTGATGGGAGAGTTTCTGGCATAAGATAAAACTACCTGAAAGTCTATGCGAGAACTCGCCTACTCCAACAATCAATCCTCTCGAGACCTTAATTGGGTGAAGCGTCAGGCTTAACGATATTACGTTTTACCGTTTACTTTACTCCTACATCTGCGTGAACTTTTGGCGATAAGTTTGAAGTTGTTTGGTGCGGTCACAACCTTGAGATCCATCTTCCTAGCGGTGTCTCTGTTACCCCTGCTTGATCGCCCGCAGTCGTTCAGGAAGTCCGGCGATTGGACCAATCGATGGGCATCGCATTGAGAAAAGGACGTCGCAGCCAAAGGGTATCACGGCACTAGATAGAGCTGACCCTATGCCTCGGCTGACCCCGGCTCGCATGAACCCTCCTCCAATACCGTCGGTTGCACCTCCCGTACGTCACATCGCTGCCCCCAGAGCCACACCTTTACCCATCTTGTTGCTCGCTCCTGACACCTTTCCTGCCACAGCCTTCCCGCCAGCAGTATCCGCTACCCCGGGTTCCAACCACTCTGCGCGCCATCACCGGGATTTTTCAAACAGGTCAGGTGCCAGCAAGACCGAGTACCCATGGCTCTATCGCCAGGGACTCCGATCCCCGGACCTGGGACACTTGCTGGGTCCATTCCTTGGGCACCCGTCGTTCCCTCTGCCCCTTCGAAACCGACTCCTCCTTCCATGCTCTCCACAATCACCAGTGGCGAGTCAGACAGCCAAGCCTGGTTTTGCCTGTCGGGCTGCAAATCGGCAGAAACTCGCATGGGATGGATTCATTACCACACCTATGGGTGCAGGAAGGAACAATGGACCCCTGTAAGGCATCGAAGAAGGCAGAAGGAAGGAGATAGACGGCCAACGTGTGGGTATTGTGGCTCATGGAGGCATGTTGGCCCCCCGATGCAACCCCGGAGCTGCCCAGAGCTACAGGCATTTCTGCAGATAACTCAGGTGGCGCTTAAACCAACTCCTGAGAGTGTGCGAGGCCCTGTTCCACCACCGGAATCAGTACCATCAGGGGCTAACACCCCCGGGGATGGGAATCAGGATGGCCAGGAGGAACGGTTTGATGGGTATCATAGACCATAGAAGACACCAGGCGGAAACACCGGGGATGGTGGAGATGGAAATGCGGCTCATGGAGGTGGTGTAATCGGAGCAGGGGGAGATCCAGGGGACTCCGACCATGACAGTTCACATGATGATGATGCCGATTCTCTCCCTGATGTGACTCACTTCCTTGGCACTCGCAAGAAAGATTGGAGTGATGAGAAGAAACGGCGGTGGGACCGCCGCGCTAAGAAGCTGCAAGGGGAATTCTGGAGCAGATCGACTTCAGGGCCATCCTCCAGACCGCGGCAAAAGAAGCCGGAGGAGTTGAGCGGTATTCGGGCATTCAAGGGAAAGGTGACTGAACTTGCAAGCTTCCTAACACTAGTGGACCTCAAGTTTGAATACTTTGCGGTGTGCAGGTTGACCGATATGGACAAGGCAAACCTGGTGATCCCCCTCTTAGAAGATGCCGCCCGAACATGGTATCTCGGGCTGCACTCACACATCAACAAAGAGGCAGCCAGGCGTGCAGGCATTCCTGTTAACTACGGTAACCCATTGAGAATGTGGAAAGGATTCCAGGACCGACTGGAAGGAAGTTTCGGCGCTTACCAATTGGAACGAGACTGATCCCTTCTCGAGTGGCGAGACCTGGTGATGAAGCCACATCACATTGTTATGTACCTGGACGAGATAATTGACTACATGTATAAGCTTAGCTATACAGATCCAGTACAAGTACGAGACAAGGTACGGTTGCGCATTACCCAGAAAGTACAGAATGCATGGGGACTCAAGGAGCCCCATCCAACCGACTTGAATGACTCCCTTGATCTTCTGCGGAAAGTTGAACAAACACGGGAAGACAACACCCGGTTTAGTAACAGGGTTATGCATCCTGTCCAACGGTCTCAGCCAACAGAAAGAAAGGAAGATAGGTCATCGACTTCCGCGAGGTTCAAGAAAAAGGAAAAAGGTTCAGGCAGACCAAACCAGAGCTCTGCCAAACCTACTAAGTTCAATGCGGGGAAACAGGCAAAGCCGGCGACTTCTGAGTATGCAATAGCACATAAGGAAATCCTGTCGACTTTGACCGAACGTCGGAGAAAGCACAACCAGTGCACCAAGTATGGACAAAGTGGTCACTTCTGGAGGAAGTGTACTGCCACATCCCCAGTCATTAGTTCATCCAACCGGGCTCGCAGGTTGAAACCGTCAGCCCCGGTAAGCGAGCCCACAGGGACAGACAAGCGGCTGAAGCACATCGAAGCGCCACCTCCGGCTTCGTCGTCAAAGATACTTGAAGTCTGCCAGGCATCACCTCAGATCATGGAGGGTGATACGGACGGATCAGAATAGGTAAGAACCCAGTCTGTTTAAGGTGTAACCTTGTTAACCCGTAATCAGAGACCCCTGAGGAATGGATGGACACGAGCCACAGAGGTGGCTTCGGAGATGGGTAAGTACCCTTCTACTGCATAAACAACCCTGATACTGACTACGCCCAGGTGGTCTGAGCAGGTAGATATTGTGGGCCGTGCGCGGTGGACTGGGCTATCTCTCCTTTGTTGGGTTTCTGGTTATTTCCCTTATCCTAGTTATAGGTATTTCTTCCAGGATTCCCTTAGCTGTCTGGGCAAGTCGTAGGACATTATTTCAGTTGAGGCTGGGTGAGGTCCTGCTCGAGTAGACGCTGGACATCGGGGAAGCAAGGCTGCTTCACTTGGAACCGGTCCGATAGCGGACTTCGACCCACCTTGGGGAAAAAATTGTCATGTTCTGTACAAGCGGAATTGGTTCAGGCTGGACTTGATCAAATAAATGATGCTATTCTCAAGTTTACCTGACGAGGGTTCAGTACCCGCAATCATGCTGGCGTAATAGTAAACACCGCAGTTATTGATAAAAAGACAAAGCCCAATCCCTAAATGTTTACCGACCGATTGCGGCCGCTCTTGTGTCGAAAGGCAAGAGACCAAAGGGAATTACTGAGCCAAGGTGACTAAGTCACCAAGACAAGGGAAGAGGCAGAAGCGTGACAACTTGCATCATCATATCAAGTCTATCTACCTGCGGGTCAAGTTAGACTGGAAAATAGGACCGAGAGAGGTTAGCGCGGAGGCGCTCCTGCTACTCGATAGTGCAGCTACTGGGCCAGTGCTTAGTAGCCGATGGGTTAAGCAGACTCAGGTACCTTGCGCACGATGAAAGGTACACGTGCCAATAAGCTACGCTAGCGGTAATCGCATTCCTGGGTCATGTCTACACTATACCAAGTCATTAGAGATGAGGATAGGTGACCACCACAATGAGATGCGCTTTGAAGTTGCAGATATGCACGACATGAAGGTGGATGGGTACCTACCTATGTCATGGTTGAGAGACCATAACCCTAACATAGATTGGAAGACGGGATCACTAACCTGGCGCTCAGATTTCTGCAAGGCTAACTGCCTGGCAGAGCAAGGCTGGTTAGTGTTCACCTCCGATGAGGTGTTACTAGCCAAAGACCCTAGTAATGTGTACCTGTTGGGAATTGTACAATTCTCCGATGTGAAAGGTGCCGACATTACGGTTAAGCTACTGCCCAAGTATAAGGACTATGGGGATATCTTCCATCAAGAACGGATCGAGGCGTTACCGGAACACTGGAAGTATGACCACACAATTGAGTTGCAACCCGGAACTCAACCTCCGTTAGGGCCTATCTATCCGTTATCGGGAAAGGAGCTTAAGGCACTCCGGGAATATCTCAATGACATGCTGCGAATGGGAAAAATACGGCGATCCACTTCCTCAGCAACACCCCATATCCTCTTCATACCAAAACCGGATGGTACATTAAGACTGGTAATAGATTGCCGAGGGCTGAACAAAATTATGGTGAAGAGCAAGTATCCTCTACCCTTGAGGAACGAACTGCCAGATAGGTTAGGCAAAGCCATTGTGTTCAACAAGTTGGACTTAAAGAACAGGTACTACCTTCTGAGGATGGCAGAAGGTGAGGAATGGAAGACGGCCTTCCGCTGCAGGTATGGACTATATGAATACACGGTCACACTGTTTGGGTTGTGTAATGCCCCGGCAACTTTCCAAAGAATGGTAAAGGAGGTCTTTCGGGACCTCATGGACGGAGGAGTCATCGTGTACATGGATGACATCCTGATCTACTCTGAAACTATGGAAGAACACATCGCGATGGTGAGAGGTATGATAGAGAAATTGCGGAACGCGAGACTATGTGTAAGTATGCAGAAGTCCAGTTTCCACCAACGGGAGTTTGAATTCCGCGGTTACAAGATCTCCGATATGGGGATCCCTATGTTGTCCGAGAAGGTGCAGACAATCAGGTATTGGGCACCTCCGACATGCGTTGTCGCTGTTCACAGCTTTATGGGCTTTGCCAGCTTCCATCGCTGGTTCATAGAAGGGTTCAGCAAGATTGTGAAACCTCAGATGGACTTGACCAAGAAGGATGTCCGATGGGAATGAACACCTGCATGTGAGCAGGCCTTCAACCATGTGAAGGAAGCGTTTAGGTCCAAACTTATCCAAGCACATTTTGACCCTGAACGGCCAACCCGGCTGGAAACTGGTGCTAGTGACTTTGTATTAGGAGCTGTTCTCTCCCAGTTCCGTGACTATGAGAGATGGCATCCAGTGGCCTACTATCGTAGGAAGTTCCACCTAGAGGAGATTAATTATGATCTCCATGACAAGGAAATGACAGCCATTGTGGCAGCGTTCAATGAATGGGATCCTTTGCTACCCGCGGTAACGGACCAGTTGGTGATCTATGCAGATCGTAAGAATTTGGAGTACTTCAATAGTACAAAAGTCCTTAACCGAAGGCAGTACTGCTGGGCTGGGTTCCTGCAACCGTTTAACTTCCAGGTGGTTTACCGAGAAGGACGGTTGAATGAGAAGGCAGATGCTTTGTCACGGCGTAGGGACTACCGCCCGGAAGGGGGGAGTGATTTTCCACCACAGTCATTTCTTCGCCCCTGACAGTGGATTGGCAGCCAGGAACGGGACATCTTGCGACCACTAGTGTTGCAGGTGTGCCAAGGATTGCAGCTCCAGTCTTCCTTTTTGGATCAACTGCGGGTAGTGATAACCAAAGACTAGGGGTTCTTAAGAATCCAGAAGGCAACAGCTGCCGGTGACAAAGAGGTCGACCGACATTTCACGACGGAAAAGGGCTTACTCCTGTACAAGAACAGGTGGTATGTTCCCCAGGGTCAGAATCTGAAGCAGACAATCATGAAGGCAGAACATGACTCCCGAATGGCGGGACACTTCGGGACTTACAAGACCATTGGTAGGGTTAGGTCTAACTTCTATTGGCCTAAGATGGATGAGCACATCACCGACTACATGCGGACATGTGATGCGTGCCAAAGAAATAAATCCATCAGGTACCGGAAGTTCGGGCTGCTGGAAACTATTGATGTTCCTATGCGGCCGTGGAAAGCAATTTCAATGGATCTCATTGTAGTGCTGACGGAGTCCGCAGGGTATACCAAGATCTGGGTCATAGTGGACAGATTCTCGAAAATGGCCCATGGCATACCCCTGACTACGGAGATACCTATCAAGGAGCTTGCCTTGATATTCCTGGAGGAAGTTTGGCGCATTCGTGGACTCCTAGAGTCAATTATCTCCGACCGAGATAGGCGATTCACATCCAAGTTCTGGATGAGTCTAATGCACTTGTTGCTAGTGAAACTAAAGGTTTCGACTACATTCTACCAAGAGACTAATGGGCAGACCGAGAGGGCTAATCAGACACTGTAGCAGTACTTGTGTAGTTACTACTCCTTCCAACAATATGATTGGGTTTCGCTGTTACCCCTTGCGGAGTATTACTACAACTGCTCGACATCAGAATCCACCAGGTTGTCACCTTTTGAGATCAACTATGGGTTTAACCCAAGGGCAAACTGGTCGGGTACTGTCTCTGATAACCAATGAATACACCGTAACAGTGAGCTCTTGGTTAAGGAATGGGAAGAAACCTGGGTAGAGATGCAAGAAACGATCCAACTGGCACAGGCAAGGCAACGGAAATGGCATGACCTGGAAAGGTTGCCATCAGCGGACTATGTTACCCTGAAGGATCTGGCTCCTGGGCGGGCAACAAAGGCAGACAAGGTGATGTTGAACTGAAAAAACGTCTGCACGAAGGGTCCAATGGAGAAGCTAGAGCACCAGATGTTTGGGCCTTTCGTGGTCAAACGTCGGGTGCATAACCGGGGCTACGAACCCCAACTACCTACTAGATCGAGCATCCATCTAGTTTTCAATGTCACGTTGCTCAACCCCTATTGCGAGAATCTAGAAGCAGGTATGGCAAAGGAAGCCCCTAGCCCAGAGCTTGTAGACAACAAGCCCTAGTATGTTAGCGAAGCTGTTGTGGACAGGCGATAGTACGGAGGAGCGAAGGCGAAGTTTCCATGGTGCTTTGTCCAGTACCTCGTTTCATGGCGAGGCTAGGGAGCTGAGGAGAACTCATGGGAGCCCTATGAGATACTGGAAGGGACAGGCTTACTGGCCATTCAGGATTTCCACCAAAGATATCTGTCTAAGCCGAAGGACCATAGGGTCTTGGGGGAATCGATTCGCGAAAATAACAGGTGACGCTAGCGGTCCCGGACGGACCGCAGAGCAGACGGGAGTGATGTAACGACCGAGCATACATGAGCTATGGGAGACAGAACCTATACTCATACAGGGACCCAGGAGGGGAATTGGTAGGAACCGGCAGGCAAGTAAGTACTTGACCTGCGGAGACCCAATGGCCCGGGCTCTGAGAATGAACGGAATTGGCTGGGCAGGGACTTGGGTGCCTGGATACACCCGGGAGCGGTCTCAGTGTACTTAGGGACGTCTGAAAGGGCAGTTCCTCAGGTAGGCCGGGTAACTGTAGAAAGTTAGAAGCGTCCATCTCCGGCAACGGGATAGACCGGGTAACAGGGAAAAGCTATCTTGTCTACCGGACAGGTTACCCTACCCTCTGGATCAGGTTACCCTGCCTTGGGGCTTGAGTTACCCTGCCCAAGAGCCTGAGTTACCCTACCTTTCAATACGAAGTCCCATGCAGAGTTCGGGAAAAACGACGGGAATGATTGTCACGTGAAGCCCTGCATGATACTGGAATCTGGGATTCCAGGGGATCCTATTGGGCGAGCTACATAGCTACGAGGAAGCTGTAAATTGGAGACATTATTCCTGGCATACCCCTCCGGCCCCGCCTTGAAGCCCGGAGGTCATGGGCTAACGGTTGTGTAGTTGTGTGCAGTCTAGCAAAGTGGAATCTTTGCAGAAATGCTTGCAACACCATATACCTCGCTGCCGTCCGGTCGACTGTACGCTGTTTGCAGGATATGCAAGAGTGTATAGGGTGGAAGGTGGAGTACTTACTCCAAGTTGGTCGGAGTAAAACGGACCAAAACTGACTGGGTTAATGGGTGTTAACCGTGTGGGTCCCGCAGGTAGTCCCGGGTGGCGCCGGGGTGATTGGGAGAGTTCTACACCTGCCAAGCCCGAACGTGCTCCCCACACTATAGCCTCTGGAAGGGAAGTGCTGAGACACTAACAGCATGATTCCTACCACAGGTAAGGTAGATGCGAGGTAATGGTCATGGGTAGCTCCCATTGGATCACTCCCAGACTACCGGGCCCTGCGGAAGACACTGGAAGCCCGAGACCTGTACATAGTAAATCAATAAACCGCTCACGGTAGCCTCCAGAATCAAGTAGAAATCAATGCACATAGGACCAGTGTCATAGATACTCTAGTTCGTGAGGGGCCTTAATGGTTAGCCACTGGCAAGACACTGATACGCAGAAGTTTTCACTCCGGCATGCATATTGGAAATGCACCTCAGATGTGATAACCGCATAAGGTGACCGCCGACTGGAGGGTATTGACACATGCATGCCCGAAGGGCGTGCCAGGAGACGTGTCGGACCACCCTTAGCGGAAAAGGGTCTGCTCCAATGGTTGGAGTAAATTGATAGGGGAGTTTCTGGCATAACATAAAACTACCTACAAGTCTATGCGAGAACTCTTTTACTCCAACAATCAATCCTCTTGGGACCTTAATTGAGTGAAGCCTCAGGCTTAAGGATATTAAGTTTTACCGCCTACTTTACTCTTACATTAGTGTGAACTTTTGGCGATAAGCTTGGAGTTGTTCGCTGCGGTCGCAACCTTGCGATCCATCTTCCTAGGGGTGCCCCCGTTACAAGTGCTACCACAGCAGTACAATGCAGAAGACCTGACAAACCTGTAGCAATTGGAGAGCTGGTCCTAGTATGTAGAGTACTGTTTGCCAAGATGTCTGGGATGAGTAAGACGCTACTACCGCGCTTGTAAGGACCATTTAAGATGCCAGAATTCAACAAATTTAAGGAGAACTATACAGTCACAATGTATGGCAAAACCTGCTAGAAGGATACAGGTTTCTTCCAATCTACCTCAGTAAAACATTACCACCCAAATGATGGGGAAAGATTCCCTGAACGAGCCCATACCCACCCTACCACGATCCTGGTGAATAAGAACCCAGTGTCAGAGGTTGTGACGGTTTTGGACTACGGAACATGATACAACGATAACGACTTCCTAGTGCAGTGGCAGGGGTATCCATAAAGTCAAGACAGCTAGAAACCTCTGAAAGTACTCAAGTACAGCGTGTAGCTGGCGAAGGAATAGTAAGAACACAACCAGGAAGGAACACCACTGAATACAGACCAGATCGTGATAGGAATCACCAGACCAGCCAGGAGATACTGGTCACCAGAAATGCCCGATATCTCGCTGTGAGGGCAAGAGGGTAATGAAGGAGCAGCGCAGGCCGGCTTTGATGAAGCTTATTTTGGGAGGGAATTCATATCAACCAGTGAGGAGGTCAAACCATGCGACTACTACCAGAATGGACTACCTGTGCATCCGAAACTATGATGATGCCAAATTAGAGGGACCTTAGTACAGGGCACCACTACCAGCTTCGGGGACTGTCAGTGAACTATGGTACCATTCCATCTACTGAACATTTCTCCAAAATCTGATGCTTTTAATCTGAAGAATATGGGATCGTCCAAGTGGTTTGCAAGGACAAGGTTGTAGTGTGGGACTACTGTGACAAACCCTGGTACCAAAGTGGTTTCTTTATTGATTTTATGTTTTGCGATTCTTGTTTATCACGTGATTGTATATTGGGTGATGATTGCGTTGAGGAGGAAGATTATGGCAGGGAGGATTTCTTGGAGAATTTTGTTTTGCAGATACAAGGTGGACACCACTAGGATGATGGATCCTAAGGTTGCGACTGCACTGAACAACTTCAAACTTATCGCTAAAAGTCCATGCAGATGTAGGAGCAAAGTAAATAGTAAAACTTAATATCATTAAGCCTGATGCTTTACTCAATTAACGCCTTAAGAGGATTGATTGTGGGAGTAGGAGAGTTCTCGCATAGACTTTCCGGTAGTTTTGTCCTACGCTAAAAACTCCCCACCACTTTTTACGCCAACTATTCGAGCACACCCTTCTCTGCAAAGGGTGGTCCAACACGTCACCTGGTACCGCCTTTTGGGCATGCATGTGTTGACGCACTCCGGTCCGCACTCACCTTATATGGCTATTGTTTCTGCGGCGCATTTCTATTTTTCCCACCACAGGGAAAACCTCTACGCACCAGTGTCTTTCCAGTGGCTAACAGTCAAGACACCAGATGAACTGGACTATCTACGACACCCTTCCAATACGCATGGATCTCGAGTTGACCCGAGAAGCTACCGGGACCGGTTTATATGTCTACTGTTCCGATTCACGGGCTCCTGGTGTCTTGCGCAGGACATGGGGGTATGGGAGTATTCAAATAGGTATGACCCATGACCACTATCCCGGATCGCGCTTACCTGTTATAGGGATCATGCTTGTACTGTCTCTGCACTCCTTTTACAGACCCCCTGGTGTTGGGGACACTGTCGGGCTTGGTAGGTGTAAAACTCTCCCAGTCGGCCAGCACTACCCGGGACTACCTGCGGGACCCCCATGGTTAACACCCGTTAAACACGCCAGCCTTGGTCTGTTTTACTGCGCAGAACTTGGAAGAGGTACGCCACCTTCCACCCTGTGCCCTGTAGATCTTCTGCGAACAGCTTATGGTCAACCAGATGGCAGCGAGGTATATGGCATTGTAAGCAGGTCTCACAAGACCCTTCTTTGCTAGACCGCACACAATTATACAACTGTTTGCCCATGACATCCGCGCCTTAAGGCGGGGCCAGAGGGGCATAATAGGAATACTGTCTCCAATTTACAGCCTCTTCGGAGCTGCGTAGCTCGCCCAATAGCATCTCTCAAAACCCCAGATTCCGGTATTATGCATCGCTTTAGGTGACAAACATTCTGGTCATTGTTCCCTAACTCCCTCAGGGACTTTGTATTGCAATGTAGAGTAACTTAGGACTTTAAACAGTGTAACCAGGGCATCATGGCAGGGTAACCTGATTGTGAGGGTAGGGTAACATTGTCTGGTAGAGAAGATGACTTTTTCTTGTTACTCTGAATATTCCGTCGCCGGAGATAGACCCTTACGACCTTTCTCTAGTTACCTGGCTTAGCTGAGCAACTGCCCCTTCAGAGGTCCCTAAGTGCGCTGACAGCGCTCCCAGGTGTCTCCAGGTACCTAAGTACTTGGCCAACCAATTCCGTTCATCTCGGAGCCTGGGCCCTTGGGTCTCCCTAGGTGAAGTACTTACTTGCCTGCTGGTTCCGACCAGTTTGCCTCCTGGCTACCTCTATGGGTATAGGTTCCCACTGCCATAGCTCATGTATGCTGGGTCATTACAGCAGGATTATTAGTTTCATTTTCGTTACATAGTAGTTTTGCTTCAGGAAATATAACTGGTATGAGTATCAGGTTATGTGTTAGGTTTTGTTTTACATTCTGGTTTGATCCTTGTTATGTTTCAATGGTATCACTTGATACTTTGATTCTTTTATATTTTGTTCCATAGTATGGTTTGATACTTATTATGTTTTAAAGGTATCGCTTGATACTTTTAACATGTCATGTTTTGTTTGATAGTATTGTTTGATACTTGTTGTGTTTGAAAGGTATTACTTGATATTTTGAATGTTTTATGTTTTGATTACTAGCATTGTTTGATACTGGCTATATTTCAAAGATATCGCCTGGTACGAGGAATGTTTTATATTATGTTTGATTGTATGGTTTGATACTTGTTATGTTTCAAAGCTATCGCTTGATACTTTGAATACATTATGGTTTGTTTCACAGTAACATTTGATGCTCTCTATATTCCAAAGGTATCATTGGATACTTTGAAAGAACTATATTATCGCTCATCCTTGACATGAGTCAGAACTTGCATTGAAACACCAATGATTCCACGATGGAAACAGGAGACTTCAACTGATAGTACTCTTGATATACTTGCTTGAATAGTTACTTCTTGATGTTCTATTTCACCCCTGCAAAGCCCTCTTTAGTCTATATAACTCTTGCCTCTTACCTACCTATCAGGCCACCTCTTCCTATCGTACTCAGAGCATGATAACCACCCTCGATCTAAATACATTACAATGAATAGAACCTATCAACATAATGTATCTTTAACCTGGTTGGGTACTAGCTTATATTTTAAGGTTTTTTTTGTACTCTTCTTTAATACTTGTTATGCCTCCAAGATATTGCTTGATATTTTGAATGCTTCATGTTTTGTTTAATAGTATTGGTTGATACTTATTCTGTTTCAAAGTTATCGCCTCATAATTTCTATGCTTTATGTTTTGTTTTATCATATTGCTTGATACATGCAATGATTTATGTTTTCTTCCACAATACCTCATGACACGCAATATGTTTCAAAGGTATTGCTGGATACCTTGAAAGGGACTATGTTATCACTCATACCAGAGATGAGCGAGAAGTTGTATTGAAACACTACCGATTCTATCATGGAACTGGCGTATTTTGACTCACAGTATTCCAAATCTACTAGGTTGAACCGCTTCTTCTTGATCTCCTACTATACCACGCTGAAGCTTCCTTTAGTTTACACAGCTCTCACCATGTTGTTGAACAGGTTGGCCACCTGTTACTATCACACAGCAAGCGTGATTAGCATCCCAGATGTGAACATATTGCACCAGCGCTACACTCAAGAAAAGGGTCAAAAGGGAGAGATAGTCTTCACACAGATCGAAAGGAAGGATAATTTGCTGGATGTATATACGGAAGGATTAACAAAGATGTTGTTTATGGGCATTCTGATTATGTTGGGAATGGAATTGTCGAGAAAGTGTTAAAATGTCAGATTTCGTCATCCTATATGGTCACATTCATGAGTTGATGTGACTCATGTATGTAACAGGGTATCACTCATAGATATTTCCTTAGTTGGGTGGCAGCACACCTGATTAGATTATGGATATATATAGACTGGTTGATTTTCCATATTACCATATAGTTTTATAGCGCAAGTGGGGTATACTATCTTAAAGTCTTAAACCATATTCCATTCCACTCTCACTGCCAGCCTTATATCTAAGGACAAGGGTCAGAGTTACCAATGCTTTCACCTTTGTCACATTGACTTTCAACCCTTGGTTCAGGTAGGCTGTGTATATTAGACATAACGTAATTTACTGTCATGCGGCTGTTCATATGGATCCGGCTCCACACCAAGCCATCTGTGGATACCCACTCCACTTTCGTTCTTCAACCGAGTAGCCATTGCTAATATTGAACAAAAGTCTCTAACTTCCGCATAATGCGGTTAATTAAGCCACAGAAGATGAATGAGGCCAAGAAGAGGATCTAGAAGGCTATCAACCACTATCGGTATAGCTACAAACCCTTCATTCGGGTGTCAGCAGAGAAGCAGGATGTTCCAGGTTCAACATTCCAGGGCAGGCTACAAGGCCCAGTATCTAGGAAGGTTGGCCATCCTAAGATACCAGTACTGACCCAATATGAAGAAAATTCAATTGTATGATGGTATGAGCACATGCAGGAGTGGGGACATCTAGTTCTATCAGGTATGGTAAAGAGCATGGTAGAGGCAATCATTTCCCTAAGGGTAAATGGTAGTACGCTTGAAAAAAACTGGGTAACCCAGTTTGTTAACCGTCATTCTACCCTTACCACAAAGCTTGGCACTGGCTTGGATCATCAGCCTGGGCTGGCGAGTGATGCTATCGTGTTAAAAGACTATTTTAATAAGGTATAATCTTATGATTATACTATGAACTAGAATAACGACTAATTACATATATAGCAACAAAGTCTAATTAAATTTCACCAAATAACTCAATCCAATACTTATGTCATGGATGAGAAGCGGTTTAGGATGGGGATTACACTGTGGTGCAAAGTAATTTATCGAAAAGGGCGCTGGTCAGCAAAGCCAACGCATGATAGGTCATGAGTGTTGGGGATGGTCATAGAGACTATGTCAAGAGATGGCCATGTGCTATGTTCTATGATCATCGATAAAGACCAAGTGCACTACGTGGGCTGGTTTGCGAAGCAAAAAAAAAAAAGATGTAGCAACTTTTGGAGTGTTGGGAAATGGATGCAATAAGGAGGTTTTAGGGCTTCAGTAGTTAAAGGAGATTTTTGATAGGGAAACCCGCCCAAGGGGAGTGGCAGTTAAATTAAAACTAATTATAACAAACCTAGAGCTAATATGATATATAGCACTAGAAACAGGTCCTGCCTTCTAGTACTCAATTGCTATGTATCGCATTTCAATTGGGCATTTTTTGACTATTGCTTAAATGCAAAGATCATTCCTCTTTGTCTACAGGCCCATCCTGCACAACTCCTCCAGCCCCCTCGCAGTTGAGCTATTTAGTTCTCTGTAGCACTATTGTACTAATTGCCTAGCAGAGTTTATTTGAAAAAGACATGCAGGAATGAACAAGGAAGAATCCTTCCCGTATATACAGTTAGCATTACTAGTATACATTACAATCAATATATCATATTTGAGAATCCTAATGCCTGCTCAAAGACTTACCTTCACAACCAAGAATATTTGTACTGCCTGAGAGTTGGTAGGAATAATTCCCTTTAATCCTCACCATCTGATCAGAGTAGTATTGAAAAAAAGTGAATGTCTCAGATTCTGAAACTTCGGCAATCTGCACAGCTCCCCCCATTATCCAAACTCTACATAGAGTAAGCCATCACACCAGAACTATCATGTGTCTGGTAACTCACACTACTCCCTCCTCCCAGAAGCTGAAAAGTCTATTGGTTGTCCTTTCGGAAGGCCTTCAGCAAAAAATTCCAGCCAGGACAGGGGAGGAGTAGACACCGCGGCAATACCGGCAATTAATGGGAAAGGAGTGGCAAGGAAAGACTTCTCCTCACAGCAAGTAGATAGAAGCCACATTGGTTACATCAGAAATGGTAATTGAGTTACGGGAATAGTGGGAGAGGGTGGATGCACTCCAGGCTCCGCAAAAAGCTAAGAAAGAATCAAACCTCCTGTGTCCTCCACAACCTAGGCAAAAGAAGAGGGCACAGATATCTTCCCCTTCCTCAGAAAGTCTTCCAGCATTCTCTGTTACCACCACATATCCTGCAGTGGACGAAGCCAGAGACCGGTGGGAAAAAAGAGAGGTGTTGGAGGTAGGGGGTGATGATATATGTGGTGTGTATGGGGGGGGGCTGAGAGTGGAATCTGTCTGCAGGGGAAACATGTTAGCAGATCAGATTAGAGCAATGGGGGCTTGTATTGGGCTTTTTATGAGGGAGGAGAATGACCTTCAATCATTGGAAGGCATAGAATATCGAAATTTAATCGCTTGTTCCTTCGGAAAGGTGCTAGGACCCTCTCAGAAAGTGAGACCGATTGCACAATCACAGCCAAGCCACATCTGAGCGAAGAGCCGGTTTCCTATAAAATGGGTTACCCCACAGGTGAATACGGGATGTCCACCGTGCAGGAATTGGCCCCACGATACCTAGTTGATGGGTGTGTTAGGGGTCGAAGTCTGGTATTTCTGTGCCATTATCCATTGCTAGTTATGTTATGTGGTCTAGGCACATAGAATAGGGTCACCACTAGGAAGACGGATCCCAACGTCGTGACCGGAGCACACAACTTCAAACTCATGGCCAAAAGTTCACACAGATATAAGAGTAAAGTAAGCGGTGAAACTTAATATCATTAAGCCTGGCGCTTTACTCAATTAAGGCCTCGCGAGGATTGATTGTGCGAGTAGAAAGGTTCTTGCATAGAATTGAAGTGGTTTTATCTTATGCCAGAAACCCCCCTATCAGTTTACTCCAACTATTCGAGCACACTCTTCTCCACTAATGGTGGTCCGACCCCACTCCTGGCACACCCTTCAGGCATACATGTGGTAGCACAATCCAGTCTGCATTTACCTAATGTGGTTATCGTTTCTGCAGCGCATCACTATTTTACCAGCCTTAGTAAAAACCTCTTGCCAACGGTGCCTTGCCAGTGGCCAACAGTCAAGACACCTGATGGATTCCACTATGTATAATACCCTTCCCATATGCATTGATCTCTACTTGACCCTGGAAGCTACCGCGAGCAGTTTATCTATCTACTATTTACGATTCTCGAGATTCCGGTATCGTCCACAGGACACTATTGTTCTATAGTAATGCAATGGGAGCTACCCATGATGGCTATCTCGGATCCACCTTACCTGGGGTAGGGAGCATGCTTTTAGTATCTCCGCACTGCACTTACAGAGCCTAGGATGTTGGCAACACATTTGGGCTTGGTAGATACACAACCTGCCCGGTCACCCATGCACCTCCTGGGAGTACCTTTGGGACCCCGACAGTTGACTCCCATTAACTCCAGGAGCTTTGGTCCATTTTACTAGGAACAACTTGGAGTAGGTACTCCACCTTCCGTCTTATGCCCCCTTCTATACCCTGGGAACAACTTAAGGTTGACTGGATGGCAGCAACATATACGGTGTTGCCAGCAGGTCACAAAGGTTTCCTCTCTGCCTGACCGGACTCACCTACACAACCATTTGCCCATGATGTCTGGGCCTCTAAGCATGGCCGGAGGAGGATGGTAGGAATAATATCTCCAATTGACAGCTTCTTCCGAGCTGCGTAGCTCACACAATAGTATCTCCCAAAACCCCAAATTCTAGCATTACGTCTGGCTTCATGTGACAAACCTTGCTGTCATTTTTCCCGAACTCCTAGATGTACTTCGTATTGAAAGGTATGGTAACTCAGCAATTTGAACAAGGTAACCTGAGCCCTATGGCAGGGTAACCTGTTCCCGAGGGTAGGGTAACCTTGTCCGGTGCACAAGATGACTTTACCCTGTTTCTCTGTCTATTCTATCACCGGAGAAAGACTCTTGTAACCCTTCTCCAATTCCATGGCTTAGCAGAGTAACTGATGCTTCCGAGGTCCCACAGTATGGGGACCTCGCTCCCGGATATAGCGTAGTACCCAAGTACCTCATGGGCTATTCGAGTTCATATCGGAACCTGGGCCATCAGGTCTCCATGGGTCAAAAACTTACTTGCTCGCTGCTTTCTATGGGTCCACCTCATCACTGCCTGAATGATTGTAGGTTTCGGCTGCCATAGCTCCTGTATACTGGGTCGTTACATTGACACTTGAACAATTGCAATACAATAACCTTGATCAATTCGGAATCTTGGCAAATGTGGGAAGTCCACCCTATATGTTTCACCTACCGCCCCCAAATGGCAATAAACAATTTCCTCCACAACCTACTTCACAAACCTTACTTATTTATACCATTCCTATAGCACAAAGGACTTCCACCTCAGACTCTCAAAATCTGTAAAGAACGAAAATACGAACTCAATTAAACCATTGACTCGCCAGTGTACTGTGGAGTAGTACAACAACAAGTCTAGTAGAGCTGCAGCACATCAGACCAGAAAAAGTGTTAGTACTAGGCAGACATTTCCAGATTATAGCACTTGTAATTCCTCTATTTGAGCACCAATTACTCTACAAGCTAACGGTGGGGGAACATTGAAATAATACCAGCCTGGTTGCCTCATTTGCAGCTATAAGATAGTTATATACCACCAGTAAACTTACTCCGAGCATTGCTACCACATGTGTAGAATACTTGAGGCTAGCTGAAGCTGAAGTAAATAAATAGCACCCTAAGGTAGCACGGTTTACAATGTACAATAGCATGTCCCAAATTTGTCACTATCATGGTAGGTACTGGATATACTTGCAGAAGAAATTAGTACATGGCTGGTTCACAAAGTTACCCAGAAACAAGGGAAAATACCAATGTGGAGATACAAAAAGGTAGTTGTAGCAGGACACCCACCGAGATAGGTATAAGACCCATAAGATGAAGAAGATTGATGCTGGATATTATCTGAAGAATGGTGTTCAAAAGAAGTGCCTGAAAAGGGGCCAGCAAGTGATAATGCTATGCACTGCTGCCGTGAGAACCTTGTATAAGGGTGAGGTCAGTGAGAAAAATATGTCAACAATGTAGAATGGGAACAGACATGACATGCAAATTGATAGACACACGATACCATCAGAAGAGGCCTAAGGCGCTGATGTCAACCATAGGAGCACCATTGACCAACAAGAAGAAATATTAGATAAACAACTACAAAGGTACAAATATGTGAATGCCACTCTAAGAATGAGGAGGGTGGACTTGCACAGAATATGTGACTTCTCAGGAAAGGTGGAACAAGATGTAAGACAATTGGGCTAAGAGTTGTCCAAGTAGTAGAAAGGCCACGAAGTCTGCTGGACCTCAGGCTAGGGAAAGCAGAAAGCTAATGCTATAAATTATGATAGGAGTAGCGGGTTAGCTATATTATGAATGACTGAAAATAGTGTATGGCAAGATTTCACACTACAACTCATATTAAGAGTTATGGGGTTTGTATGACTTACAGTTATAGCGTTATAACTTTCACACATGACTCAGGTGGTGAGTCACTGGTTTCACATATATCACATAGTTGGTGCACATGACTATATTCCTAGTATCTTGAGTAACCCATGATTATAACTCACAGAGTTAGGGTTGTGGGAAGAACTAGTATACAAGAGGTCAATAGAAGCTAGGAGGATGAGTGCTGCATGCTATCATGTTTGCATCTTCTGATCTATAAGATTACTAATTTACCTGCTCAACTACGTGGCTATAGTGTTGCAGAACTCATACAAGTCTGGTGTTAGATGGAAGCCTTTGGTACCTGACTATCACTATAACAAAGTCATCTAGGGTCTTTGAATCCTGATACTAAGAAAGTATTGCCTATATACAAGAGCACGGATGGGTGGAAATATTACCAGGAGGAAGGAAAAATGACTTCAGGGGAAAGAATTATTGCTTATTGTGGCAGCTATGTAATTTATATTTCGCAAGATAGAATTGGTCACAGTGCAATAAAAAAATCTTCTGTGAGGATTGTTAGGATATCATTCGACAGAAATGTCGAGCATATAGGAGCTTGAGTCCATCTTATTCCATTGCAGATATATGACTCCGGGACCAATGATACTTAATACAGTAATATAAATACTAACTGAAATACAAATTCACAAAATGTAGTCCGGCGTGCTCATAAAATCCAATCTGTATAGGATGACTTTGTATATTAGAAGGAAAAGCTACTGGAGATGATTCAAGGAACTGGATATAAGGTATTGTTTTATCCAAAATTTTTCCAATAAGTTGAATTGGATAGAGTACTATTGGGGTCAGGTTAAAGGACCTATGAGAGACAATTGTAAATGAATTGAAAGGGATTGAAGAAAGTAAGTTGAACTCTCTTTATTCTGGATTGATATATTGCTTGAAGATTGATTAGCATACTGAATAGATCATTCGAGAGGGACTTGCTTCAGTTCGGCCAGAAAGTATAACTTATATCTCTTCTGGAATACAATGTACAAGGTAAGCATACTTCCAGTGGCTGATATATAGCCGTAGTGTATACAAGGGAAAGTATCATTCACACCATTGTGTTCACCACTTTGAGAATGATTTTTAGTATAAATAGTTATACTAAAATTAAAGACGGTTTCTCTTTATGTTTTATATTATCTCACTATTTATACTGTGTAGTAACTGAATTCACATACTCTCTACTCCTTTCACAAATTTTTTTTTTGCATTACAAGTAAAAATGGTACTTCAAACTTCCATCCTCAGTCTCTACTACTTATTAACTCTTGGCCTATTTGTAACTCTTCCTCTCAGCTTCCGATCGAGCATCATGAATGATCACTCGGTGTTTTGAAGCACTTGGCCACAGTGCTGATTTTGATTGTGCGGCACCATACATAAAGGGTGAAGGAACAATTGGTAACGTCAATCAGCCAAGGCAAATGCTCTCCTTCAATGGTTATAAAATGTTGCGGGAAAAAAAAACCCTCATGAGAGGAAGGAGAAGAAAGTGCTCCCAGCGTGACAAGTGCCAGAACTCGTTGTACCTCCCTTAGAGAAGCGCAATCCCGACAACAGCCACCACTCCAGCCATTCCCATTCCGGCAACGAGCCTGTACCCGGATGAAATAACGCCGCCACTAGAGCTGCCACCAGAGCTACCACCGAAACTGCCACCCGAACTGCCATCAGAACCGCCACCCGAACTGCCATCAGAACTGCCACCAGAACTGCCACCAGAACTGCCATCAGAACTACCGCCAGAACCACCATCAGAACCACCGTCAGAACTGCCATCAGAACCGCCATCGGAACTGCCATCGGAACTGCCTTCAGAACTGTCACTAGAACTGCCACTAGAATTGCCACCAGAACTACGATCAGAACTACCACCAGAACTGCCATCAGAACCACTACCAGAACCGCTACTTCCACTACCACTGCTGCCCGTATTCCCGCTAGTTCCGACACCAGTCTCGGCACTTGATCCACGGGCTGCGGTGGGATTAATCGAGCCGGTATCATCGGTGGTTCCAGGCCTCCGGAACGAGGTGGTTGGCCTGCTGGAAACGGTCCGGCTGCTTCTACGACTGCGGGAAACGCTCCGGCTGCTACGACCGCTATTGTTTCCTGAGCTCTTGCTATCTCCAGGACCGGTTCTCTTGCAAAGTGAAGTGGCAGTGTCACAAGCGAATCCCTCCTTGCAGCATCCGGTTCCACATCTAATGTCCATGGAGGAGCACTTGGAATCGCACTTCTTGTATGGCAGGCACTTGACGCCAGCGGGACAGCAAGTATCGCTACCGGAGCAGCGGGAGTAGCCAGCAGGACAAGTCGGTGATGGTAGTGGACGGGTGGGCTTCTGTCCACCGGTGGTCGTCAGTGGATCGGTGGGCGTCAGTGGACGGGTGGGCTTCAGTGTACGGGTGGTCGTCATTGTACGGGTGGTCGTCAGTGGACGGGTGGGTGTCAGTGGACCGGTGGGCGTCAGTGTACGGGTGGGCGTCAGTGGGCGGGTGGGCGTCGGTAGACCGGTGGGCGTCGGTGGACCGGTGGGCGTCAGTGGACCGGTGGGCGTCAGTGGGCGGGTGGGCGTCGGTGGACGGACGGTCGTCGGTGGACGGGTGGGCGTTGGGGTCGATCCCGATGAAGAACAATTGATCTGCCCCACCGTCTCACACTTCCATTGTCTAGACCCCAACAAACTCCTCTTCACGATTCCTCCCCGTGTGCTAGCGTAGTAGCTTTGCTCCTCCAAGTCTCTCGCGCGAAGAGCTGGCACGGCTTGTATTGCATTCATAAATATGTCTGGGACAGGGACTGCATCTCGACGGTTGACGGGTTTGTTTTCGGGCTTGAATTCCTCAGATGCAGCTGCAATCCCGATTGAAGCTGCGAGCAGTATGAACCCAGTAACCTTCATAGTTGTTGAATGTTTGACAAGGATGGGTATATTAATAAAAGACTTTGTATCTAAACAAACAGGTGTGCCGGCAGGGGAAAACAAAGGACTGAGCTTAATGAAATAGTTTGGCAGTAGAATAACGGGAGCGGAAAGGACGGGTAAAAAAACGTTCCCGCGATAAGAGCGAGGGGGGAATCAACTAAAAGTATACCCCTCCCAGCCTTATTCCCCGCTTGTAATTTGCAACGTTCTTCACAAGATGGAAGGATGCCCCCAGCCAGAAAGGCAGGGCGTAGGACACACGCCGCAGCGCGAGGGATTGATATGATTTGTGCCATTTAGAACGTCGATGAGGCTGAAACACAAGTGCTATAACTGCCAGTCCAGATTTGAACAGCAAGCTCTTTGCTGTATATCAATTTAAGGCACGCGGCTTGAACGATAATATGTTTATAACATTGTCAAGAAATGAGAAGAGGATGATAAAAATAATCCACAGCAGTGTAGTAATATATTTGAAATTAAAGAAAAGAAAAACAAGGATTGTAGGAATTTCTTAATTACAATTCCTGATAGTAGTATGTTATTGTACAATTACATAACCACATAACTTAGCTTATTGTGGGTCCTATCAGGGTTGTTGGAGATATAGACATATTTCAGATTCCATTTGACAAAATTTCATTGCGTATTAAATATGATTACAAGACTCTAAGCCAAAACCTACTTCCTGAAGGACAAATCGGCAATTACTAAGCATTGAAAGTGTGACCAGCGCATGACTATTGTAGCACTAGAAACACTGCCTCATCATGAGTGCTATAGAAAAAGTAACAAAAAAACCCCGAGCTTCCCCGTGCGATGGAATGGTATTGTACTCGATGGTAAGGGAAAGTGAGGTGAAACGGTTCTCACTGGTTCCTGGGTCACCCAGCTAATAAGAGAGCATGAAGATTTGTGGTTGGTACATTTTGGGTTCGCCTGACTTGTTTCTTCCTCGAAAACACCGAGATTGGCTGTTTCTATGGTTACACCCACCAAACTTTGGTCGGTTAAAGTTTAGTTAAGTGCCAATTTCGCCCCGCTTATGCTCACCCCGTATGTAGAGAACCGTACTACCCTAGTATATCCTCACCCTTGATCGCAGAAAAA
Source organism: Tuber magnatum (assembly GCA_003182015.1). Classification (NCBI taxonomy): domain Eukaryota; kingdom Fungi; phylum Ascomycota; class Pezizomycetes; order Pezizales; family Tuberaceae; genus Tuber; species Tuber magnatum. The sequence goes on from PYWC01000068.1 coordinate 41,468, forward strand.
AATCGAACTCCCTAGCGACTCACCGGGCTAAGCATTTTGGGCGGCATTTCTACTGACCAATTGTCGAGGGCCGGTGCTACAAACGACTCTGTACGAATAAATTACCACCCACTGGTATCCTGGCAAGTTAAGGTTCTACAAGGTGGAACTAGTAAACCGGGTGAGGGCTCAGCGAGGCAGCACCCTCTGCGCGGCTCGACAGTCTTGGCAGCAACTAGTTCCACCACATGGCTCAATTTAGCAAGGAGGGACTTCTTTCTCTCAACTGCTGCTATTCTAAAGTACCAGGACAAATTGTTTCGCGGACAGCCGCAACGGCCGCCTCGCGACCATTATAAAATCCCCATTTATACAACCACAACAATTCAGAGAGTGATGAAAATTGGGATAGATAATAAATAAATATAACAGAGTCTTCAAATAAAATTACACAACAGAAAAATCAATACTTTGTATTCCATCCCTTTGTACTCGACACAGCAGGTACTCTTCTATGATAAGAACAAATGGGGATGCTGGGATTGAAGAATGATGGTGATGATAGTTTTTCTCTTTCCTTGGTTCCCTTCTAAGCTATTTGCCCAGAGAGCTCAGTACTACACCAACCCTAACACCCATTCTCTACAGAACTCTAGGTCCTAGCAAGTTACATAGAATATCACTACAACCATCTTCCCCTGAAAAAAAAGTTCTCATTCCCTTACTGTGATAAGTATCCAGTCTTTGTACACAGCAAACCCTATCCAGTCTCGCTATTTAGTAACTTAAGACTTGCCTATAGATATAATAAACATCTCTCCTGTATCTCTGGAAACTATAAATGTTTTCCCATTCTCAGGCTCCGCCAATATTGTCCCATGCAATAGATTCAATATCCTCTGCCCTCTCTTTCCCACTCTGTCTTAGCAGGTTTCTGATTTGCAATTTGTGAGTTGTGCTTGCCCTATCACACTTCCTAAAGTCACCTCATGTGTCTTCATCATATCTTAGATTTCCTAGTTGCTCCTGTATATGCTCTTCTTCACCAAGCCATTTCAGCTTCAACCCTACTCATACCTTGTTGTTGCAATTACGATGTCTAGATATAATCTTCTCTAGTACAAAGGATGCTCCTGCATTATAAAAGCCATGATTTTGTTCAATGCATAGGGCAGGTGGCCCATCCTCTGGTCTTGAGTGAGCAATAGTGGATTGCTTTAACATATCAATGTTTACTCTGTATGAGAGTTTCCAATGTTTAGAGAAATTAGCAATCTCAATGTCATTCCCTCCTCTTGATCTTCACGGTGCAAATTCTCCCATATACCTATGTTGAAGTCCCTAGTGATGGGAATTGCTAGGCTTACCATGAGTAGTTCCATCTTGCACGTAGGTAATAGGAAGGTTGCAGGTAGAAATATAAACCGTATTACCAGTCTGAACAGAGTGCTACTCCCAGTACTTATTTAGTGATACTGCATGGTCTTTCTGAGTAGGGAACAAGTTTTTGTCTGATATCAACCAAGAGATTGTGTATGCCTAGGGCAAAGCCGTGGCCTGAACTGATAGAATTTGTTTCATTACTCCTCTTCTTAATATCCCCTGAGGCTGATGCTACTGGCCCTTACCTTGTAGCTACAATTGTGCCTAGTAGCATTCTGTAGATATAACAAATATCAGTTTCAAATGGCATGATCTTTATGGCTATCTGTGTTGTCGAATTACAGACAAATTCAGCTAATAGAAGAAGTCTAACCGCTGCTGCTTTATCTGTTGGTCGCAGAGGGACTTAAATATCATTGGCCTATACTATTCCCCTTTTGTGCTAGCTTATCTTGCGCGGGGCTAAAGGCACTACTTATAGCCAGCGTGGTCTTCCCGATCTCCCACAGCTTTCTTCAAAAGTTACAGGTAAAGCGAATATCACCATCTGACACAATTATATATGGTAAACTATGCCAGAGGACACTATATTCTAGGAACAGGGGAGCAAAGTCAGCTGCTGACACAGTCTCTTTTGTCACCACCCAGCATACTGCCTTTATCAGCCTGTCAATAACGGTAACAATAGTATCATTTCCTGCAGTGGTTGTTGGTCGCTTTGTAAGAAAATAGATATTCATTCTGTTGGAAATCCGCAGATGCTGTTTGCTATGCTCACACAATACCTTCTTGATTGATCATTTGATCATTCGTGGAAGTACGTTTTTGGCTCTTGGTATATTTGGACACATTCTGCCTTTGGGCATATGTTTTGGCTTTTCACGTGTGCACATCCTAGGGTTTTCAGAAAGAACTCAGAATGGAGGTATGCACAGGGATACAGAAGTGCATCAAGCCTCTAGGGAAGGCCGGACAATATGCTTGGAATGATGCGCAGCCTGTAGCAAGTTTCGGAAAGTGAAATGCCCAGAAGGTATGGGTAGGGAGAGTTTTTCTTTTCTTTGTTGGCTTTGGAGTTCGCAAAGGGAGTGGGGGACACAGTAGAATAGAAGGATAAGTTTTTTTGTGGTTGGTATATATTCCTGTCCTTACAGTTAGTTGGTGCAGCGGCAACCAAGGTGAAGAAATGGGTTTCTGCTCTATAGAGTTGTGCCATCAGGAGTTGGTGAGTCAGCATTTGGTATTTCATTTTCGTTGCACTGTCCATTACTCGTTCGGTTGAACAGTCATGTTCTTCACTTTGCGGCTGTTTCATATTCAAAAGATTCGCTCATACAGGTTTTCCAAGATATCCAGTAGTTATAGTAGGCCATAGGAGACTTAGTTGGAACTCTGTATATGATAGCATAATGCGCACCCATGTACAACTTTCCTTGTTTCCTGATATGGCCTTGTCCAATAAAATCTTTAGGAAATTGCGTAGGCATTTCGATTTGCTCCAAAGTGGCTACTGAATAGACTATCATAAGCCTTGTAAAAGACTGACCTTTGCAGCTCAGGATTGCTAGGTACACATAGTGCACTGGACTGGGTGTATGTTATGAAACCATTTGGATCAGGCTAGTAAAACTCTAAGAATGCTTGGCATTGGCACGACTGCGCATGCCGGACTTTGGCACTAGGCACCCATTCTTCCTACACTCCTGTTAAGCCATTCAGCACATTCTCAAAATGTCGATCCTCGTGATTTCCTTGAATAACTTGGTTAAGCCATGACATACACTCTTCCACTAGGACTGTAGCTTGTGTTGTATTATCAATTTTGCTGCAGTTATTCAGACCGGGTGCAGGAGGATCGTTATAGTCTAGGCATCTACTCAAAGTATCCTGAATATAATTCTTTACATAGAGGAGGTAACATGAGGGTTGCTCACTACTCATTGTACTCATAACAGGCAAGACCTTCCTTATCTTCCAAACTGCACTGCACTGTATCTCACAGCTCCTTGCGTCTCATGACCCCTCTCTTAGTATTCTTACTAAAGAATCAGTCTCTCACTAGTACTGAGGGTCTTAGTCTTTATATCGCTAGCTTAGTCTATATAGTGGATGGGTTCTGGACTGTAGACCTTGCCTAGGTGGTAGCAAGATTTGGAGCCTAAAGGTTTTGTATTGTAAAGAGAGTAAAGTAGGGGATAGAAAATAATGGTAGATAGCGGCATGAAGAGCTTATCCATCGCTGAAAAACGTGGCCTTTATATAGCTCTCTCCCCACAATGCAAAGCCAGCCCTGGTCCTCAATCAAGGTTGAGTGAGAAATCAATCATCATATCATGTGACTCAATCAAGTCATGTGGGCAACACATAAATTCAACAATATGATCTACTAACAAGGTCATGTGCGAAACATAAATGAGCCACATAACCTACTAATGAGGTCATGTGCAAAACACAAATGAGCCTGCCTTGCCAGTGAGTCTTACTGACCAGTCTAGACTCTCACTATGATGTCAACTGTGCGTGATCTGTGAAATACCAATTTAAACATAAATGAGCTACCTGACCAGGTAACAAGGTCATGTGCATAACACACAACTTAGACCGATACCCTCTAAATGAGATCATATGTGAAACCCGTTCCTCGCTTCCATCACCTGGCCAAGTCTCCTCTACCCAGTTCATGATATTAACTCCCCCCCTCACCAGCCTGAGTCCCATCAGGCTAATGTGTACTATCGTCTCCTACCACGTGCAACATTTGGCAGGCCATCTTGCCCATCGATCTCTCCATTTCTCCCAAGAGCAATTCCATTCTCTTGATACTCCTCTTCCTCTTTCTCATCCCTTCCCTAAGTGAGCTGACCTTCAGTTGTATCAGCCCTGCCCTCACTATTTCTCCCCTTGCTTTTCCTTCCAATTGCCCCTGCTGTCGCTCATACTCCTTTCTCCCCTTGTGCAGTTACCTGGTCTCCGCCCTGCACGTCTCTTCATGATCTGCGCGCTCTGCCACCATCCTCCGGAGGCTCTCCCAGGAGTCTCCTTTAGTCGTGGTTGGCCTTCATTCTTCCAGCCTGTTACGGGTCCGCCGGAATAGTTGTCCGCTTATTGTGGTCTTTTGTTTTTCCTACCCCTCCCTCTCTCTTGTTGCGTCACCCCAGAAGCAGGGCCCCGGTATTCACCCAATGTCACAGGTTTGGGCTTTGGAAAGCTCAATATACCGGTCTTGGAAGATGTGCAGTGGCTCTATCTGGGCCCGTAGCAAAAGCCCAATTTGCACCTCGTGTGCACATGGCACCAGTCATATAAACATCCCATAATCGGTGCTAGGTTGTGTCCTTTTCGTGGTTCTGTGAGGCTTGGAAGTGGCAGGTCAGTATGCTTCATCCATTCATCATCATTCAGTTCTGGCTGACCGGTGACTTCATACCTGGAGCTTATTGCTGTAAAGTTTCCTGCACTTGTTCAATTGGTTTTAGTGCATGGTTAAAGTCCCTGGCTGGATACCACTCCCCGTTCTGTTCTTCTGTGTAATCTGTCCACTTGACACAGTACTGGGGCTTGTAGTACTGCAAGCCGCAGTTGATGATTTCATCACATTCATATTCATCTTCTTTGTCGGTCTCAACCGATGGAGTTGGAAGTTTTTTCTGAGAGGGAAAAGACTTTTCTTCGTCAGGTTCAGGGAGGCTCATGGGAAATGCAGGATGAGTCTTTTGCAGTGAGGAGGAGAGGTCCAGTTTATATGGCTACAACCTGATCTCTTCGATTGTATTAAATAGTCCAAGTTTCCTACCACCCAGCTTCTTCAAAGGTCATGTGATTGAGGTATTGTGTGGTATCAACCACACCTTGTTGTGGAATGCAAGGTTTGGGTCTGGCTTCTACTGCTTATAACCCATTTTCTTCTGACTCCTTAGAGCTAGCGTTATTTTGTCTTGTAAGATACCATAAACCTTTATGCCATCATTTGCTTGTCTTATCATCCTTGGCACACGGTATTCTGCCAGATCCAAGGATGGGTTGTATTGATAATGCCCCATTAATGGTCTTGCCTTTATCCATCCTGGTTGTCCCATCCGGTATGCGAATTCCACTGTAGACAACAATTCCGTCCAGTCATTCCATTACCAGTTGACCTAGGCTCGCCGCCCTTGTTCTAATCCTGTGTTCCTTCTTTCTGTCCCTCCTTTGAATTATGGATGGCAGGCCATACTCGACTGCCCGCCCAGACTTAATGGTCCCGTGATTTCTTTGCATACTTCCAACATGAATAGTGGCCCTCTGTCAGAGGTGATATGTTTCAGTAGTCCATTGAGTCTAAAGACTTGGACTTTAAACAGGTTGAACAATTGTGCTGTTGTGATATCTTTTCTTCCTGGTACACAGTGCCTATTTCCATAAGTTGGTCGATAATGACCCATATGACGTCATGACCACTCCGTTATTATAGCCCTTTGATGAAATCTGTAGCTAAGGAATATCACGGTATTCCTGGAGTTTCAAGCAGTTTGAGTAGCCTATAGGATGCGTGTTTAACCATTTTCGTTCATGGACAGGTGTCACAACTTTTGATATATCTTTGAATATCACCTAGCATTGATGGCAAGTGGTATGATCATTGAACCAATGGCACTGGTTTTGTCGTTCTGTAGTGTCCAACTTGCAGGATGTTACCATTTCCTCTTATTATTTCCATTTACAAGGCTGCCATGTCTGGGAGCCTTATCTTGTACCCATCCTGTAGGTATCTATTGTCTTCCCAGCATGGCCTAATGGCCACGTTTTTTGCTTGTTTTACCACTACCTGACATGCCTTCCTTATCTTGGCACTTTCTTGGTTGCTAGCCATGTCTCTGCCTATCCATACTTCACATCCTTCCTGGCTGAATGTTTCTATAGTCATTTTGTTTACAGTTTTGTGTCCCATGTCTATATTTTCTTCTTGTGGGAAGTAACGCTACTGCTGTAAAAGTATTCTTTGTCATTGCAACCATGCTTGTTCTTTGTCCGGGAGGTCCTGAGTTCTTGGTATCAAGGCCTCTGGCACTGCTTCCTCCTTTGGCAGTGGACATTTGATTTGGGGATGGTCTTGACTTAATGTGTCATACCATGTGATCTCTGGTCAATTGAGTTTCTTGGTGGTCGCAAATACTAGTAACTTGTTGTGGTCTGTGATAACATGGATCTAGTGTTGACTTCCTAGTCAGTACTTCTACCACCCATTGTGTATCCAAATGGTGCCTAAGTGTTACTTGTCCCGAATGCCCTGGTTTGGTTGTGCCCTGGACCTTTATTTTTGATCGTAGTGTGACTGGTCTCCAGACTGAGTTACAACCTTGGTGTGAAAGATTACGGGACAATGGGAAGTTGGTGGCACCGATTGCAATCCGGATTTATAGTGACGGATCCTAGTATCGTTGTATCGGTGTTCTAGCAACTTGTCTTCTGATATTATCCAATGCTGGTTGTTCTCTTTCTCCCTATTAGGATTTGATTGCCTTTCTCGTCATATCATAAAGCGTCTTAGCCACCCGGGTGAATCACTTAACGTACCGTATGGGGATCCCGCTCAGGATTTGGATCCTGCTCGGTCCCCGCATTGCGCAATCATATGTCTTAGATACATTAATCTGATGATCGTAAATGCCTTGAAGACCTAGAAAAGTTCTGATATATATTCCTTCACTCAATCCCATCTGACTGTGCCATATTCTGCCTCTCTATGCCACTATTGTCAGTACTATGAGTGCCACATGGAGCCCGGGAGGGCCCCTTATACAGACTACTATCACTATTACCACCATCCTGCCAGTGGGTAGACTCTGCACCGGGCCCGACAGTGTGACCTTGAACAACAGTCTGCAAGGCAAGCTGAACCTTTTTTTTGCTTTTGGGAATTGGCTTTGATGGATGGGGATTCAGAAACAAAGAATCTAGAGCTTTGGAAAGCTTATGAGCCTGTCTGGCTGCTTTCTCAGCATCTAAACATTCACGATTCTCCCGAAAATGTAATACAGTTTCCATAGTCGCAACAGTAGTTACAGTAAGCTTGCGGCCACCCGAAGTATTAATCCGCTGACTCTTCCTAACCAATTCACGATACTGGTGGTGGCTTTCCTCCTCTAAAGCCCTATGCACTATCGCTTGCTGAAAGCCCTCAGAAAGGCCTGTCAAAAGTTCCTTAAGTTTTTTGGAACTGACAGTATTCTGTGAAACCAAAGCTATCACAGATCGAGTATGACGACTCACTGCTCCTGGGGTTTTGGGCAAGTAGTTGCGGGTGGTGGACATGCGGGATGATCCATCACGTGGGACCTTTGTGCAATTCTCCTGTGTCTCAGATTTCTGAATCCTCCATAGGTTCAAAGGAATAGCGCCTGCTGACTCCCAAGCACCAAGAATATTGTTTTTTGTAAAGACCACTTGACGAGCTGGCATTAGTACTCTAGGGTTCAATAAAGTTGGTAAAAGATTATGTATATAGTATGAGTATCAATTCTTACGGCAGAAAGTCTCCCTTAGTAAAGCAGAGTGCATGGTTCCTACAATGTATCCACTCATCCAGCCTATTGGAATAATACCGTTGGAGAGGAGAGAATAGGCCAACATCTAATCGCTGAAGCAGGTGGGTAGAATGTGCAGGCAGGCAGAGTGGAATAATTCGATTCAATAGACAGTAGTTAAAAAACTCTCAATTAAAATGGAAAGCGTGTCCATCAATGAGCAAGAGACGAAAATCAGATCCTGCTCTAACTTACTCACAATCTGATGTTAGTAGTCTAACCCTTCAAATAACAAGTTCGGAGCTCAGGAATAGTTCACAGATTGCTTACTTTTTTCTCTTGTCTCAATATCAAAGATTTCTTGCAACCATATTAGGCCTGTTTTCTCGGTATTCCATCCCTTTTCTCACATTCCAGAGCTGGCTAAGTCCTTTTTTTTAAATCCCGCATACCACCCCAGATGGTGAGCCATACCCTTATTAATTGTCATTGGTGTAAGAACCTCTCCATCTCCACTCACTGTTTCCACAACAGCTACCCACTCACGAATACCATCTCGGGTTCATTTTGGTGATCGTCGTCCATTCTTGTAGCTCACTTTACAACGGAGAGCCACTCCTATCATGAATCCTTTTTTGTCCATATTGTACATATTACGGGACTTGATCTCGTCGAGTTTAATGGTCTTTTTTAACTATTTCATATCTCAGATGAGCAGAGTATATAAACATCAAATAGGGCAAAGCTACCTTGCGAAAATAATCTTTAATCATGTGAGGATCATCAGCGTGTGCACGTTGGCAGTCCATACAACTACTTAGTTTTGAGGCAAGCATAGGATTACGATTAAGAAACCTGGTAAGCTGGTGTTTTCCTAAAGTATGGGCGTTTAGCCATTTCCATAGCAGAGCCTAAGCCATAGTTTTTGCGACCTCCAAGCGGGGTGGATGCCCCCACTCATTTAATTTCTCACACGATGGAAATATTAAGTTTTGCTCAAACTCAGTTAACAGTCGCATTGCTTGGTGGCCTCGGACCCGGTCCTGTACCCCAGCTCTCCTTCCCCGAAAAGTTGAGTACTGCATCCCGAATCGCTCGGCTGTAGCTCCAATGGACGGTTTATTGACAGGCTGATACCATTGCAGGGCTTTCTGGATATTGTCTTCCTTCTGATCAGGTCGGCGTTCATTTAGGGGAGGCATTGTGTAGTACACTGTAAGTCTACATCGTATTTCTTCGCTTCTGGGGTGATGTATTCACACCGCAGGGTAATCTCTTGGCACTGAGTGTAACGACCCAGCATACGTGAGCTATGGCAGCCGGAACCTACACCCATACAGGTAGCCCGGAGGAGAACTGGTAGGAACCGGCAGGCAAGTGAGTACTTGACCTACAGAGACCCGATGGCACGGGCTCCGAGATGAGCAGACTTAGTGGACAAGTATTTAGGTACATGGCTACACCCAACGCCATAGG
>PYWC01000068.1:59899-114110 GCA_003182015.1 Tuber magnatum
TCTACTTTACTCTTACATCTGTGTGAACTTTTGGCGATAAGTTTGAAGTTGTTTGGTGCGGTCGCAACCTTGGGATCCATCTTCCTAGGGGTGCCCCCGTTACACTGAGCAGGATCCCTGTCGTGAGCGGGATCCCCATAGGATATGTTATTGAATCTTCGGTAGAAATTGCCAAGTCCAGGCCCCTTTGTACTCCTTTAACACTCCTTGGCGCCACCCAGTCATCAATAGCGGCTGTTTTGACTGGATTGGCCACTGCATGTTCCGCGCTGGCACTAAATTCTAGGTATTCGATCTCCTTTACAAAGCAGTTGTAGTTCAAAGGCTATGGCAGGACCTTGGCTTCCCGCAATGCTTACAACACAATCCAGATGTCTTGGTAGTGTTGGTCCATGCTGTCCGCATAGATGGGGATATTGTCTAGGTAAAAGGCATAGCAGATATCTAGGTACTGGCTCAACTTGGAGTCAATCCACTTTTGGAATACGGCTGGTGCATTCGATAGTCCGAAGGGCATAACCATATAATCATATAGTCTGTATCACGTTCTGAAGGGTGCCTTTCCTTGGTGTTCTTTGTCTATCCTTATATTAAGATATGCCTCATTGGTATTCAACTTTATATAATACTGGGCCTGCACTAGGTATTCCAAAGCTTCGTCGATCAGGGTAGGGGGTATCTGTTCTTATGCAATTCGGTATTCAGTCTGCAGAAACCCCCACGGAGGCTTGGGTTCCCATCTTTCATCCGCGCGAACGGGATTGATGCACCCTCCATGGTAACAAATAGTCTGATGGACAGTTATTACCGATTCCGTTGCAGTTGTTCTCCCAGAGCTTTGAATTCCTCTTCCCTTAACGGGTAGGGCTTTAGGAAACGTACTCCCTTTCCTTCCTCACGTTCTATCTGGTCATCTTTCTTTTGGTGTTCTGGAAGATCTGTTTCTACACTTTTTGGCAATAAGTCACGGCAATTGTGGTATTCCTGCAGGACCAGTTGCGTTAAAGTTAGCTTTTGCTCCTTTCCTTCTTCTTTTACTACTAGTCGTAGGCTGATAGTTGGCACTTCTGCGATAGTAGGTCCATCTTCTCCTTTTTTCCATTTAGGCATTCCTGCCTGTCCACCTCTCCAGTAGGGTGGACTATAGGCTTTAGCTGATATGAAGGATTTGCTCATCGGTTTCACTGCGGTCCTTTCGGTGGCCTTAAGATCTGGGATTCATTGTACGGTACTGCTGAATCCATCCTTGCGCCTTATCCTTCTATCTAGGTCCTGCATATCTCCTGATTTTCTGGAATCGGTATTGTGGATAATCATCAGAGCTGTGTGATCTCCTTTTTGAATCCTGTAGTCCTTGCCATGTAGGTTTATTGGTAGGGCTTGCACCGGGTCCCTATAGCATGCATCTATGAACTTGCTGGCTGCGGTAATCACATATATAGTGGCGATATTACTGTATAGAGTGATTCATGCATAGATGTATTCACCAAGTGCTATGCAATTCCTGTCGGTACCATTGCTTATCCCTGGACGCAGTCCCTCGTATCTCTGACACTGTACAGGTCTTGGCCTACAACCTTCGTGGATCTCTATGTTGGTTTTTTGGCATCCCCTTGTAACACTTCTAGTCTTATGCATTGGTCTTAGATGATCATTTCTTCACATTTGGTATCTATATGAAGGGCCCGTGTCCTCAGGTATTCTCGCGTTGATTGTTCTTGGGCGCTGGTTTCCCTTGTTGGGGAAGTTTTCAGGCACAACCGTGTTCAGCATTTGCTAGTGAAGTACATTTGACCTTCTTCCCAACCAATATTCGGATTGTGTAGTTTTACTACTGGTGTTCATAGTATAGCCTTTTGCGCTTGCAAATGCACTACTGGGAACATCATGCAGCCATGATGTGTCCCTATTTCTATCAGTGGTTGGACCATATAGATGATTGATCCTCCTTTGATGCTCGCTCTGTTGACCACGTAGACGTCGCTCGGGTTTGTTATCCCGTTCAGTGGTTATTGGTGGGCTCCCAGAACACTCCGTTAATGGAATCCTCAGCTGCTCCCGAGACATGGATCAAGTTTGTCTCCATGATCTTGTACTTTGTGTATAGCTTTCTGTTGATCATAGGACTTTCATTGTCCTTATCATAACCATTTGGGTTGTTGATTATTGCACTGCTGGTTTTCATTACTGGTATTTGTCACATGCTGCTAGGCTTGCCTTGTCCTAAACACCTCCGAGCACTCTGCACTCGGTACCTTATTCCTTTCCAGTCTCCCCCCCATTCGGCCCTCTGCTTGCAACACTTTCCCCTATCTGGGTTTACTTTCGTCGGTAATCTTTAATTAGGTGTCCACTGCAGTTTACAGCACAGGGAGTGTGACGACTCAGCATATATGAGCTATGGCAGCCGGAATCTACACCCATACAGGGAGCCTGGAGGGGAACTGGTGGGAACTGTCAGGCAAGTAAATGGTTGACCTACGGAGACCCGCGGGCCCAGGCTCCGAGATGAACAGAATTAGCTGCCCAGGTACTTAGGTACCTGGTTAAACATGGGAGTGGTGTCAGCGTACTTCGGGACCTCTGAAGGGGCAGTTACTCCGCTAAGAACAGCAACTAGAGAAAGGTCGGATGTGTCCATCTCCGCCAATGGGATAGAGAGGGTAACGGGGAAAGATTATCATGTCTGCGGGACAAGGTTACCCAACACTCAGGATCAGGTAACCCTGCCATGGGGCTTGGGTTACCCTGCCCAAAGTCTTGAGTTACATTGTGTTTCAATAGGCAGTCCCTCAGGGGTGTTCGGGAAAAATGACTGGAATGTTAGTCATGCGAAGCCATGCATAATGCTGGAATGTGGGGTTCCGGGGGATGCCATTGGGCGAGCTGCGCAGTTCCGAAGAACCTGAAAGCTGGAGACATTGTTCCTATCATACCCCTGCGGCCCCACCTTGAGGCCCGGACATCATGGGCAAACAGTTGTGTAGTTGTGTACGGTCTAGCAAAGAGGAATCTTTGGAAACCTGCTTGCAACACCGTATATGTTGCTGCCCTCCAGTCCACCGCAGGCTGTTCGCAGGGTATATAAGGGGGCATAGGGTGGAGGGTGGAGTACCTCCTCCAAGAGGTTAGGAGTAAAATGAACCAAAACCGACGGCGTCAACGGGTCTTAAGCGTGGTGGTCCCCAAGGTAGTACCGGGTGGTGCAGGGGCGACTGGGAGAGTTTTGCACCTACCATGCCCGCAAGTGTCCCCAATACCATAGGCTCTGGAAGGGAAGTGCAGGGACACTAAAAGCATGATTCCTACCACAGGTAAGGTGTATCTGAGGTAGTGATCACGGGTAGTGCCCATTGGATCACTCCCAGATGACCATATCCTGCAGAAGATACCGGAAGCCTGAGCCTCGCAAAAAGGAGATAAATAAACCACTCACCGTAGCTTCCGGAGTCAACTAGAGATATATGCTCATGCAAAGGGTGTCAGATATAGTCTCATTCATGCGGCGTCTTGACTGTTAGCCACTGGCAAGATGCCGATGCGCCGAGGTTTTTCTTAAGGTGGGCAGAATGGAAATGCGCCGCAGAAACGATAACCGCATAAGGTGAACGCCGACTATAGTGTGTCGACACCTGCATGCCCGAAGGGTGTGTCAGGAGACGTGTCGGACCGCCCTTAGCCGAGAAGGGTGTGCTCGAATGGTTGGAGTAAACAGATGCCGGAGTTTCTGGCATAAGATAAAACGACCTGAAAGCCAATGTGAAAACTCTCCTACCCTAACAATCAATCCTCTGGAGACCTTAATTCAGTGAAGCGTCAGGCTTAAGGATATTAAGGTTCACTGTTTACTTTTCTCTTACATCTATGTGAACATTTGGCGATAAGTGTAAAGTTGTTCGGTGCGGTTGCAACCTTGGGATCCATCTTCTTAGTGGTACTCCCGTTCCGGACAGGCATTCCGCTTTCCTCTGTTCTGATATTCCTGCTCCGCATGTCCCGGGAACCATCTGCAACTTCATCCTGCGGCATCCAGGTCCATCCTGTGACCCGCCTGTAATAGTCTTAGCAGGCTCCGTACCCAGTAACTGCGGTTGCTCTTGTACAATACCACCTGCCTGATCATTTTTGTGGCTTTGTTCTAATATTGTGGGACCAGATTGAGTATTTCTTCCTTGCTGATGGCCAATACCCCAAAGCTAGTAGCCCTCCTGGGATCTGGGCAGGGCTTTTCCAGGCTCCCTACGGCATTTTGTTGGTAGTCCGTCGGAGGGTGTGGTACTATGTATCTTCGTCATGTTCTTGTTCAACTGCTATCATGCCGACCTTGTGCTAGAAGTTGGAAAGATTATCTTTTTCCTTGCCTTGTCTTCTCCAGCTTGGGCCGCACTGTCTCTTCCCTCTTCGCATCCCCGAACTTGGTTCTGATGGTTTTTTTGAATTCCTCTCTAGTCGGCAATACTTTCTCGTGTCTATCTTCTACACAGAGCATTATTCATTGCCCTGTGCCTTCTGTGAAGAGAGACTATATGTAGTCTATCTTGATCCCCTCTTTTCCTGCACTGTATGTCTTGACCTTGAAGTGCTGTTCCACATCACTCCTGTACTGTCCTATCTTCTCCTGCTGAGCCTCCTGGAGGTCCGGTTCCAGCAACTTCAGTGTTAATTCCAGGTGGGCATTGATCATCCCTGGTAACCTCAATATTTGATTCTCGTTCATCATCTGGGCCTCCATGGTAGGCCCTGTCCGGAATCCTGGCCCTACTGCAGCTGAAATTCTGCCTGGTCCCTGTGTGGCTTCTGGAAACTCCCAGGTGGTGGTATCTGTCCTGGTGTGACTGGTGTTATGGCTCTGAAGGGTTGGCTTGCCACTTTACCCTGGGCCTAGTGTATTCCTCTTAGAGCTAGGGTGTTGTCACGAACATTGAAATTCTCTTCACCAACTTCTGTGAACTACAGGTTCCGTCGAATTGCGAACTTGTAGTCATTGGATGTCCTAACAGACACAATCAAACGTTACACTTGCCTACTACCTTTTCCTTGCGTGACAGGCAATGCCCTGTGTTATTGACCAAACTGCAATGTACGGTGTCGAAGAGCTCCTTGCCTGTCATGGCCCTATTTTAGTATTCTCACTTAAGAATCCGTTCCACACCAACACCGAGGATTAGACTCTTTATATCCTTAAGTCAGTCTTCATGGTGGACTGGTCGTTGACTCCATGGCATGCCCGCATGGTGGAAAGGTTTAGAGCCTGAAGGATTTGTGTTGCCAAGAGTGTAAAGGAGTAGAGAGAAAATAATAGTAGATGGTTCTATTCAGAGCTAGCCGATCTGTGAAAATACAACCTTGTGAGACACCTCTTCCCACAATCCTAACCCATCCCTGGTCCTCAAGCATGGTCAGATGTGAAATGAATCATAATATCATATAACTCAATTGCGCCATGGATGCAAAAAATAAATCAAACTACATGGCCTGCTAAAGAGGTTATGTGCAAAACATAAACAAGCCACATGATCTGCTGACAAGGTTCTGTGTAAAGGGTAAATGAGTCCACCTTGCCAGCAAGACTTAGTCACGAGTCGAGACTCTTCTTATGATGTTAACTGTACATCAGGTCCGAAATATCTATTCAAAGATAAATGAACCTTAAGACCTGGTAACCAGGTTCTGTGTGGGCAACATAACCTAGCCACGGGACCTCAAAACGTGTTCATATGTGAAACCTGTTCCACGCTTCTATCGTCTCGCCAGCGCTGCACTTGCCAGATGGTGACCGGTAATCAATTTTCTAGTTATACTGTAAAAGGTCGTACAGGGCCCCGAGTTGTGTTAGTGCAAGTTTGGGTTGTGTCATAATATAATATAAACCAGCATGATCTGTCGTAACTTTCACTTACTAACCCCCACCAACAAAACAGTACTGCTACTGACTTAATGTACAGCTTAAAGCGCATAATTCTGTATCACAAGTTCAAGGTTAGCTTTGTCCATCTGGTAGCTTTCTAGAAAGGTAGGCCGAAAGCCTTCCCCCAACCTAGGCTTTATCCACTCTGACCCTACACTTGTTGCTGTATTGCCTCTTCTGCAAAGCCTATAGCATCTGTTCTTACTATGAATTCCAGATTGCCCTTTTCTCCCAATGAGAGATCTGCATGCTGGCTGATTATATTCCTCACCTTCAGCATAGAGTCTTTAAATGCAAGTGGTATATCCACTAGTTTAATTGACTTCTCAAGTGGCTTGTGATCATGGTTGAGCAGTGAAAAGAATATCAACACATATAGTGCAAAGTGTGGTGTAGATTGACGATAGACACCTGCAAGCCCGGGCTATGATCTGACATCTTTTGGTGATTTTACCCTTGGCAACCCTGTAATTGCCACGGTCTTTTCCTTGGTAATCTTTATACCATCTATTCCGATGTCAAATCCTAGCAAATATGCCTCCTGCTCAAAGAATTGGTACTTCTTTTGCTTCCAAAGTAAGTTATCATGTCTTATTGACTGTAAAACCGTCAATAGATAGTGTTCTCGCTCTTTCTTCATCTTGGAAAATATTAAAACATTGTTACAGAAGACTACAGAATCTTCTTTGTGTATTTCCAAAACCTCTATGATCATTCACATAAACTATGCTAGAGGAATAGCAATGCTCTGTGGAATAACAAGCCATGCAAATAGTCTATCCACCTCTAGAAAGGGTGTTTTTTTCACATCTACTAGCAGAACCTGATTTTGATGGTACCTAAATGCACAGTCAATTTTTGTGAACCAGTTCTTTCTTCTAATTGATCTATCAGCTCTTCCAGCTATGGTAGTGGAAAGTGGCCCTTGACTAGAATAGCATTGAATACTTAATAGTCAATTTCTCTCTGGAGCTTACAGGGCTCACCTCCTGGTTTTGGGACAAAAAGTACTGCAGCTTCAAATGGGAACTGTGATTTTTGAATCCAACTATGCTGCAAAAATTCCCATATCTGCCCCTTAAATTCTACCCATTTAGCTAAGGACAGCCTGTGTGGACTTCATTAAGGTGCCTCAGATCCAAGCTGCAATCCTATTTGAAAGTTACCAAATTGCTCTCAATATGGTGGCAGTCCCTTGGGTTCATGGAAGAGGTCCTGAAATTCACTTTTCATTTTCCCTTTCTAAGACTATATCCCACTCATCAAGCTCCCCTTTGCTTCAATTCTTCCTGACTCAAGATTATTCTCATCTGTATCACCTGGTAAGTCTACCTAGTCAACCTCAGTCTCATTCCAACTCAAGTATGCTACCATCTGAGCTATTACAACCTCTGCAACTATCTGCTCACTCTCCTCTTCTCCTATGAGCCTGTATTTTATTCTGCCTTCCTTTCTATCCTCCCCTGTATTTCCACATCTATCCACTTCAATCGAGCTCATGCTTTCTCCGTTCCCCTTATTTATGCCATCATGTTGTCCCAACATATAAACTCACGATTCTTCCTCTCTCTCTTCCTGCCATGGTAACTTCAGGACATTCTGCTGATGGTCAATATCATGCTCACTGTCATGTAGCTATTCCTTCCCCAATACTATACTATATTTAACCAAAGAAAATACAATAAACCACCCGCAATAGATGTACTTATTTATATTCAATACCAGCTTCAACTTCTTTAATGGAACATCTACAACCGTAATAGGTGTTATAACTTCGATATTTCAGGTATGTTTTACCTGTAATGGCTTTCAAGCGAGCCTTTCCATCTTCATCAAGAGCTGAGGCTGACTGAATTTATGACTAGCACTACCGTCACTCAGAATATGTACAGTCAAGACATCTATATCACAAATCCATTTCCTATTCATATCTGATTGTATCAGATGCACTCCCATGTATCTTGAAACAGTAACCTAAAAGTATGGATGACTCGAATCATGGTTACTATTATGTACAGATATGTACATAATACCTACTCCCAAAGTCTTCTCCATTCCCTTGAACTTTCTTTTATCTCCATCTTGTACTGGCTCACACTCAATACCAGTTCTACTTTGTTTTTTGACATGCTGTAGGCTGGAGAGCTGCCAGTAACAATTTCTTTGCCTGCCTTGTTTGCCTGATTATGTCCACTACCACCAATATTTGTAGGCATGCCACCTCCCGTGTTTGGCTCAGTGTAGGAGGATGTAAAGTGGCATAGCTTTTTATAGTTATAGTACTGAATTTTGGCAAGCTGATTAGGGTCGACAATACCAGTGGTACAATGACCAGCAGTATTCTGACCATGCTGAACATAGAGTGGTGAAATCTGCGAACTGGTTTTGGCCAAGGAGCTCCTGTGCATTAGAGTATTCTCATGTTTGGCAACATGTTCTATGCGATTGTTCAACTAGACTTGCTTATTAATAGTATGTAGCAGGGGAGGATGTGTAATTATATTACCCCTGGCATTTGGGGTTTCTTGTAGTTTTTCCTTGCAGGTATTCAATGGTGGAGTTTTGGAAAGTAGTGCGTCAGGCTTGAGTTTTGACTGAACTTGACGGAAAACGTCATAGAAGGTGGCAACCAAGGCATTCTTTGACATTTGTAACTACCTGCATGCTCCTTGCAGTATGTCAACTGTATTAAGGTGCAGACATTCCACTTTTAACTTTTGTTGAAAATCTTTCCAAGTGGTAGCCTCAGCCAGGGAATATATTTGTCTTTCCCATGCTCCTGCTATATCCTTTAATTACATTACAATGTAGAACCCCCACCCATCGTTCCTGGCTATTCCATTACCATTAACCCAATCAAGATCCTGCCTCTACAAGTCAAGATTATATTCAATCTTCCATGCAAAATTGGTGACACCAGACATGGTGTGTTTACATCATAATGCAGGAAGAATGCCAGGACGTGAATCCGATATCCTAAACTTCAACACCTGAACAGGTGGCAGTGAGATGTCACTATCATCCATATTGCTTCTGGTACTTGGTAGGTCAATCAACTTTGTATTGTGAGTCTTGGTAGTCTTCAGCTTTTAGTCCAGACTGCTCACTTTTACTCTAAGTTCGAGGACAGCGGGTCTACTGAGGTAGTCTGGTATGGTTTTTTCCAACTACAAATATGATTATCCTTCTTCGCTAGCTGTTCCTCCGAACTCTCTACAGCCTCAAAAGACTCCTCTTCAAATGGTTCAATAAATCCCTTGGTCTTCCCATCATAGAAGACAATGCCTTACTCAACTACTGCATTGTGGTATTTCTTATACTCAGGTGTATACTCTACCCCATTCTCATGGACAAGTGCGAAAGCCTGTCTATCATTCTCATGGATATCTCTACTTTCTTTGCCCTTTTCAATAAGTGCCCCAAGGGTTCTAGTGACTCACAACTCCTGCAATGGCCAGACCTCGGGGACAGCTTGTTGTGTACCCTCCGTGTTTGCAGTATTACACTCCACAACATAGTCTATCGACCCCCGCCCTTTTTGTATCCCACTTAAGCTTCCTGATAATCCATAATTCAGTCTAGTTATCATTCCACTTGCTCCCAGTGATCCTTCGTCCCTGGCTTCCTCTATGCCTTATTCGGTTTCCTTTTTTTTTTTTTGCAACCAAGAAACTACAGAAACCATTAGCTGCTACAGGCAATAGCTATTGCTACTAATGTGATAGAAACAAATGGGGATGCTGGGAACAAAGGAAGGTGGTGATGATAATTTTTCTCCTTTCTTGGTTCCCTTATAAGGTATTTGCGCAGAGTGCTCAGCACTATACCAACCCTAATACCTATCATCTACAGAAAACTAAGTCCCCAGGTAGTTACATAGAACATCACTCTATTCAAGGCTTGGACTCCTACACATTTGCCAAAAACTCTTTGTCAATATCCTGAGTCCCAACCATATTGAGAGCTTCTGCTAAACATTTTGTAACAGTATCTGGATGCCTATTAGCCTTTTGAATCTCTTAAATGCGCTGCTATAGCTTTTTCTCCAACCTTTTCTAACACTGCCCAATAGGCTTTAGGTTTGATGAATTGAATGGCCATTCTATTACCTGTAAGTTATTTTCTACAAACAAAGCTAGGGTATCTTTTGTAGTGTACAGCTTTGTGCAATCCTGCTGAAAGATAAGATCTCCACCTGTCTCCTCCACTTCCTGCAAAGCATTAAGTAAACCATCCTCCAAAATCTCAATATACACAAATGTGTTCAAACTCCTGTCCGAAATAACTATCAGAGGACCCTTATTTTGACCCCAAATAGAAGCCCAAACGATTGGCTTTATCTGTACAGACTTTATTAACCTTGGAACGTACTTCTTGCACTCATTTTCCTCCTGTGTTCAGAAGATATACACACTACCTCAATCTTTAGACTTTCCAACCCAGCATTCATCTCCAAAAAAAATGCTCCATGTCTGCTATCACTGTTGCACCCTGTGCATTCTAACATGAGTGTCAATACCTGCTAATACCAGAAACGTCTAGTGCTACCTAGCCACACTCAGTTGCATTCTCCCATAGTGTCGCATTTGACCCACACTCCACTAATATCCAACTTAGATCACAGTTACTGTCCATGGAACTTTCTTATTTGAACACCCTTACCTCCACTTAGATGCTCACTAGTGCCTTATCCCAGACTACCATAACTGCTTCTCACAGGAGAGCATCCACCCCAGCCTCCACATGGTTGGCATTTTCCAGAGATTTTGCCCATGCACTACTGCCAAACCAGTCCTCATCAAGGCAAGGCACGTATCACTAATATCAATTGTACATATGACATGATACCATTTTTGGCACTTCATAAATGGAAAGGTGAGACCGGAGTTACATTCTAGTCTGAATCTGAGTGATGGCTATTGTTTAGTTGGAGTACTAGTACTTGGTTGTGAATCCACCACAACCCTGAGTCCCCAGGTACTGGCATACAGCAACTCTACAACGGGCTCCTAAGCATCTATCAACTACATAACTACCCTACTATACACATATATTCCACTACAACTACCCAATACATTTTCTTTCTTATTGAATTCTATAAGGTATGCTAAGATCCATTTATCACAACCTGAATACTTTTTCCCCGCAAGTTTCAGGAGAGGGTCTCACTATGTACTGACTCTGACCGTACATTCTGTGGATGTACTTCAGCTGTAGTACACAGTACTTTGCAGCCCAAGTCTAGGTAATGCCAGCATTTCAACGGATTATCGACCACCCACTTCTGATTAATATCAGTGGAGCTATGGTCTTTCCTGAGAAGAGTCTTTCCTGGCAAGTCTCTGGCTAGTTTCTAACTGTGTACTCACTTTAGTGCCAGATAGCTTAGAGACTATTTGGCCGGAGCACAGGACACAGCACAACATTGGTCTACAGGATACTAACCTTCAAATGGATTAAAGCACACCTACTGGTGGGGAATATTGATGGAGTTATAGCCAATCGTGAAAGATGTCTTTCCAAGTGTAGTTCTGGCTTCATGAGAGTTTGTTGCTATTTATAGAGGGGGTTGAGGTTTAATAATATTATTACTATGTATATTAGTGTTTTAATAAATTATACAATCTACTGCTGGTTCAAAAATAGGGTTGTGAACCAGGTCCAGAAGAGGGATTTAGTGGACCTTGTAGGAACTGGTGATTTCAGAGCACCCTAACCAGACTCAAATTTGACGTCATATCTAATTCCCATTGCGATAAGGTTGTATTGCAGCTGGTTGCGCTTTGAAAATATAGTGTTGTACCTGGTTGCGCCTGGACAATTCTATGTCAACCATGTTCTACCTGGTTAGTAATATCAGCTAACTTGAGGTCCTATGTCCTGATTTATATTCTGTGCGAGCCTTATACTGGATGGTGAAGACAGTCAGGGTACTAGCCTATTTTTTCTCTGGTATTGGTCACTACAAATCCTTCACTCCAAATCTCCCCTTGACAAAATCTTACACTCTATCACCTTATTGAACCATCTTGCACCCTGCTTCCCTTTCCAATGTTCTCCCTTCTAGCTCCCAGGTTTATTGTTTTACGAGATGTCAAAGATCTCTGTGCCATCTGGGTAGTGGAATGTGGTACAACATTTCTTGGTTCAATCCAGATAAAGTGTGGTAGCAGGCTCTCTTAAACTCCATAACAAGGTCATGGCAGGGTCTGGTATGAATAGTATTATTTCTTTCATGTCCCGTGATGTTTTTTGACTTCTATCCATTCGCATAGTAATTTGGAAGACACCTGATACTACTTTCCCTAGTGTTTAAAAGCTTTCCAATTTTGGAAAAAGATCTACCCTTTTTCCTGGTAGCTAATAATTACACTTTTAGATATTCTGACACAGGGCTGAACCATGCCTGCAGAGAGCTATATCTAGAGAAAACAGATTGTAAAGAGCAGTAGACAAAGCTGTAAAAGTGCCAGACAAGGAAGGAACAGGCTCGGATCTGATTCCAGTACAGGATGTTGTTGTTATGGTTTCCCACTACTTGTTATACTTGTGACAGTTGAGGACCTGGTCATCTTCCGCACTGTGCAGAATTGTGTTATAAAGCTCCTCAAGTTCGGAAGCCCTAACTGGGTATTTTCAAGTAAGCATCTGTTTCTCACACGCGTTGAGAGTCATGGTATTTATATAAATGTATTACCCTACTTAGCAGATGGGTACTTGACTCCAATTCTTGTCTGCATAGCCGAGGGGTTGGGGTCTAAAGGTTTTTGTATTGTAAAGCGCGTAAAGTTGTAGATCGGAAGTAATGGGGGATGGTTGCATGAAGAGCTAGGTGATCTATGAAAACCCAGGCATTATATTAGCCAAATCCTGCAACCCTAACCGGGCCCTAATCCTGGAGCCCGGTGAGGTGCAAAATCCGTCATACAATCGCTGGACTCAATCGGGTCATGTACGCAAAACATAATACAGTTCTATAATGTTGAAGCAAGATCAGGTACGAAATGTAAATGACTCTGCCTGGCCAGTCAGCCTTACCAACCGGCCTAGAGTAGTCCTATGTCGACAGTCATACGTCACGTGCGAAATACAAATAGTAAGCAAAATACCAATCAAAACATAAATGTGCTATATTGCCTGCTAACAAGATTGTCTATGAAATGTAAAGCAGTCGGCATTGTCGCTCAGTCTTAATGCTAAGTCTAGACCTTTCCCATAATGGCAACTATAGATTATGTGCGAAATATCAACTTAAATATAAACAAGCCCCATGACCATGTAGCGAGGTGATGTGTATGAAATCATAACTTAACCACATGGCCTGAAAATAAGGTCATTTACAAAACCTGTTCCTTGCTTCCCTCACTTGGCTAGCACTCCACTACCCAGATCCTGTTGTTTGCTCCTGTCACTCACCAGCCTGAGTCCTATCAGTTTACTCTATACCATTATGCCACACCGCTTCCAACATCCAGGGGGCTGTCTTGCTCATCCACTTTCTAGTTTCTCGCAAGAGTGATTTCATGCTCTTGAACCTTCTCTCCCTCTTTCTCATTTCTTCACGCCCCGTGCTGACTTTCCATTGTGCCAGTCTGGCACTCACTGTTCCTGCCATTAATGACCTGCTATTCCAATTGCACTTATTGTCTCTCCCCCTCTGTCTTTGTATTTTATATTTTCCTGATATCACTGCCCAGTGTCTCCTCTCTATCTGCACTGTTTACTGCTATTCTCTGCAGGCCTTCCCACGTGTCAGCTTCACCAGTGCTTGGACTTCATTCTTCATTCGCGCTATGACTCTGTGGGGATTGTTGTCAACCTGGTAGGGGTTTTTTCTTTTTCCACCCCTCTCCCACTCTTCACCTTGTTATAGAAGCCAGGTCTTGCTAACCAATCAGTACCACTGGTTCTGGGTCAGATTAGATCAACAGGCTGGTTTTTGTTGGACTACGGGGAGTCGGTTGAAGCCATTAGCACAAGCCAAACTCATCCCTTATGTGCACTGGGTACTGCCTGTTGAAGAATCCTGTAAAGAATGTGCAGTGGCATTCTTTCAGTACTTCAGTTATGTGCGCCAGTGGTATGTCTGTCACCTATATCCATTCACCATTTCTCCGTTCCGCCATAACTGTGGTTTCCTACCCACTGCGTATCTGGCTAATGTTCATAAAATCATGGAACTGGGTCTGGTACATAATTGAACTTCATGGCTGGGCACCACTTTCAGATATGCTAGAGGGGCAATCAGTCCACCTGGTATGGTACTGGAGGATACCGTAATGCAAGGGCGAATTCATTACTTGGTTGAGGTCTTATTCCTTGTCTCTACCTTCACAAATTGACGGGGAGTGAACCTTTTTGTAGCAAGGAAAAAGGGTTTCCTTAGTAGAGCATGAGGAGGCTGATGTAGAATATTGGATGACCTTATTTCATAGAGGCGGGGAGGTTGAGTCGACATGCTAGTGGTCTTACCGGTTCGATTAGCTTGATGTAATGACCCAGTATACAGGAACTATGGCAACTGGAACCTTCACCTATGCAGGCAGCCAGGAGGCGAACGGGTAGGAACCGGCAGGCGAGTAACCACTTGATCTACAGAGACCCCATGGCCAGCACTCCAAGATGAAAGGAAGCAGCGGCCAAGACACTTAGGTACTTGGCGAGATCCAGGAGCGGTGTTAGCGTACTTACGGACCTCCAAAGGGGCAGTTACTCCTCTAAGCCAGGTAACTAGACAATGGTCAGAAGTGCCTATCTCTGGTGACGGAATATACAGGGTAACCAGGAAAGGTTATCTTGTCCACCAGAGAAGCTTACCTAACCGTCATGATCAGGTTACTGTGCCGTGAGGCTTGGGTTGTGCTGTCTAAAGTCCTGGGTTACCCTAACTTTCTATACAAAGTTCTACGGGGAGTTTGGGAAAAATGTCGGTAATGTTTGTCATGCGGAGCCGCAAACAATACTTTAATCTGAGGTTCTGGGAGACACTATTGGGCGAGCTGCGCAGCTCTAGAGAGGCTGTAAATTGGAAACCTTATGCCTATCATGCCCTCCGGCACCGCCTGGAGACCCGGGCATCATGGGCAAGCGGCTGTGTGGTTGGGTCGAGTCTGGTAAGGAGAAACCTGGGGAGAAATGCATGCAACGCCGTATACATCGCTATGTTCCGGTCGACCACAGGGTGTTCGCAGGAGATATACCAGAGCAGAGGGTGTAGGGTACAGTACCTTATCCAAGTTGTTCGGAGCAGAATAGACCAGGTCTAACGGAGTTAATGGAGGTTAGCGGTAGGGGTCTTGAAGGTAATCCCAGGTGGTGCTGGGGGGATTGGGAGAGTTTTACGCCTACCAAGCCTGCACATGTCCCCAACGCTATAGGACCTGAAAAGGTGTAACCGGTACGGGTTACTAGGGTTTTATGTTTGGTTTCACAGTGTCGTTTGATACTTGTATTGTTTCGTGTGCTATCGGTTGATACACACATTGTTTTATGTTTGGTTTCACAGTATCGTTTGATACTTGTATTGTTTCGTGTGCTATCGGTTGATACACACATTGTTTTATGTTTGGTTTCACAGTATCGTTTGATACTTGTATTGTTTCGTGTGCTATCGGTTGATACACACATTGTTTTATGTTTGGTTTCACAGTATCGTTTGATACTTGTATTGTTTCGTGTGCTATCGGTTGATACACACATTGTTTTATGTTTGGTTTCACAGTATCGTTTGATACTTGTATTGTTTCGTGTGCTATCGGTTGATACACACATTGTTTTATGTTTGGTTTCACAGTATCGTTTGATACTTGTATTGTTTCGTGTGCTATCGGTTGATACACACATTGTTTTATGTTTGGTTTCACAGTATCGTTTGATACTTGTATTGTTTCGTGTGCTATCGGTTGATACACACATTGTTTTATGTTTGGTTTCACAGTATCGTTTGATACTTGTATTGTTTCGTGTGCTATCGGTTGATACACACATTGTTTTATGTTTGGTTTCACAGTATCGTTTGATACTTGTATTGTTTCGTGTGCTATCGGTTGATACACACATTGTTTTATGTTTGGTTTCACAGTATCGTTTGATACTTGTATTGTTTCGTGTGCTATCGGTTGATACACACATTGTTTTATGTTTGGTTTCACAGTATCGTTTGATACTTGTATTGTTTCGTGTGCTATCGGTTGATACACACATTGTTTTATGTTTGGTTTCACAGTATCGTTTGATACTTGTATTGTTTCGTGTGCTATCGGTTGATACACACATTGTTTTATGTTTGGTTTCACAGTATCGTTTGATACTTGTATTGTTTCGTGTGCTATCGGTTGATACACACATTGTTTTATGTTTGGTTTCACAGTATCGTTTGATACTTGTATTGTTTCGTGTGCTATCGGTTGATACACACATTGTTTTATGTTTGGTTTCACAGTATCGTTTGATACTTGTATTGTTTCGTGTGCTATCGGTTGATACACACATTGTTTTATGTTTGGTTTCACAGTATCGTTTGATACTTGTATTGTTTCGTGTGCTATCGGTTGATACACACATTGTTTTATGTTTGGTTTCACAGTATCGTTTGATACTTGTATTGTTTCGTGTGCTATCGGTTGATACACACATTGTTTTATGTTTGGTTTCACAGTATCGTTTGATACTTGTATTGTTTCGTGTGCTATCGGTTGATACACACATTGTTTTATGTTTGGTTTCACAGTATCGTTTGATACTTGTATTGTTTCGTGTGCTATCGGTTGATACACACATTGTTTTATGTTTGGTTTCACAGTATCGTTTGATACTTGTATTGTTTCGTGTGCTATCGGTTGATACACACATTGTTTTATGTTTGGTTTCACAGTATCGTTTGATACTTGTATTGTTTCGTGTGCTATCGGTTGATACACACATTGTTTTATGTTTGGTTTCACAGTATCGTTTGATACTTGTATTGTTTCGTGTGCTATCGGTTGATACACACATTGTTTTATGTTTGGTTTCACAGTATCGTTTGATACTTGTATTGTTTCGTGTGCTATCGGTTGATACACACATTGTTTTATGTTTGGTTTCACAGTATCGTTTGATACTTGTATTGTTTCGTGTGCTATCGGTTGATACACACATTGTTTTATGTTTGGTTTCACAGTATCGTTTGATACTTGTATTGTTTCGTGTGCTATCGGTTGATACACACATTGTTTTATGTTTGGTTTCACAGTATCGTTTGATACTTGTATTGTTTCGTGTGCTATCGGTTGATACACACATTGTTTTATGTTTGGTTTCACAGTATCGTTTGATACTTGTATTGTTTCGTGTGCTATCGGTTGATACACACATTGTTTTATGTTTGGTTTCACAGTATCGTTTGATACTTGTATTGTTTCGTGTGCTATCGGTTGATACACACATTGTTTTATGTTTGGTTTCACAGTATCGTTTGATACTTGTATTGTTTCGTGTGCTATCGGTTGATACACACATTGTTTTATGTTTGGTTTCACAGTATCGTTTGATACTTGTATTGTTTCGTGTGCTATCGGTTGATACACACATTGTTTTATGTTTGGTTTCACAGTATCGTTTGATACTTGTATTGTTTCGTGTGCTATCGGTTGATACACACATTGTTTTATGTTTGGTTTCACAGTATCGTTTGATACTTGTATTGTTTCGTGTGCTATCGGTTGATACACACATTGTTTTATGTTTGGTTTCACAGTATCGTTTGATACTTGTATTGTTTCGTGTGCTATCGGTTGATACACACATTGTTTTATGTTTGGTTTCACAGTATCGTTTGATACTTGTATTGTTTCGTGTGCTATCGGTTGATACACACATTGTTTTATGTTTGGTTTCACAGTATCGTTTGATACTTGTATTGTTTCGTGTGCTATCGGTTGATACACACATTGTTTTATGTTTGGTTTCACAGTATCGTTTGATACTTGTATTGTTTCGTGTGCTATCGGTTGATACACACATTGTTTTATGTTTGGTTTCACAGTATCGTTTGATACTTGTATTGTTTCGTGTGCTATCGGTTGATACACACATTGTTTTATGTTTGGTTTCACAGTATCGTTTGATACTTGTATTGTTTCGTGTGCTATCGGTTGATACACACATTGTTTTATGTTTGGTTTCACAGTATCGTTTGATACTTGTATTGTTTCGTGTGCTATCGGTTGATACACACATTGTTTTATGTTTGGTTTCACAGTATCGTTTGATACTTGTATTGTTTCGTGTGCTATCGGTTGATACACACATTGTTTTATGTTTGGTTTCACAGTATCGTTTGATACTTGTATTGTTTCGTGTGCTATCGGTTGATACACACATTGTTTTATGTTTGGTTTCACAGTATCGTTTGATACTTGTATTGTTTCGTGTGCTATCGGTTGATACACACATTGTTTTATGTTTGGTTTCACAGTATCGTTTGATACTTGTATTGTTTCGTGTGCTATCGGTTGATACACACATTGTTTTATGTTTGGTTTCACAGTATCGTTTGATACTTGTATTGTTTCGTGTGCTATCGGTTGATACACACATTGTTTTATGTTTGGTTTCACAGTATCGTTTGATACTTGTATTGTTTCGTGTGCTATCGGTTGATACACACATTGTTTTATGTTTGGTTTCACAGTATCGTTTGATACTTGTATTGTTTCGTGTGCTATCGGTTGATACACACATTGTTTTATGTTTGGTTTCACAGTATCGTTTGATACTTGTATTGTTTCGTGTGCTATCGGTTGATACACACATTGTTTTATGTTTGGTTTCACAGTATCGTTTGATACTTGTATTGTTTCGTGTGCTATCGGTTGATACACACATTGTTTTATGTTTGGTTTCACAGTATCGTTTGATACTTGTATTGTTTCGTGTGCTATCGGTTGATACACACATTGTTTTGCAATATCGCTCATACTGGAGATAAGCGATATGCTGTATTTAAAGACCGCTGATTCCCGCGATGGAAACAGCAGACTTCGACAGATAGTATTCTTAAATATACTTGGTTGAACGGTTAGCTTTGATCTCCTATTACGCCCCGTTCGAAGCCTCCTTTAGCAAGCAGCGCTCGCTTCGTGTTGACCGCGAAGCCATCTGCTCCTATCGTACCGCTACGTGACTAGGGCCCAGCCCGAACACGTTACAAAAGGTGCAGTGTGGAGAAACTAGAAGCATGACTCCTACCACAGGTGAGGTAGATCCCAGGTAGTGGTCATGGGTAGTGCCCATTGGATCACTCCCCGACCACCATATCAGGCAGAAGACACCCAAAGCCCGTGAATCGTAAATTGTAGATAGATAAAGTGCTGATGCTAGCTTTAGGCATCATGTAGGGATCAATGCATATACAAAGGGTATCATGGATGGTCCAGTTCATCAGTTCTCTGGACTGTTAGCCACTGGCAAGGAACTGATACGAAGATGTTTTGACTCCAGCGGGCAAAATGGAAATGCCTCACAGAAATGATAACGGTATCAGGTCAATGCTGACCAGAGTGTGTAGATACATCGATGCCCAAAGAGTCTGCTAGGAGAGAGGTGTTGGAGGACCCATAGCGGAGAAGGTTCTGCTTGAATGGTTGAAGTAAACCGATAGCGGAGTTTCTGGCATAAGACCAAACTACTTGAATGTCTATATGAGAACTCTGCTATTCCAACAATCAGTTCTGTCGAGACCTTAACTCAGTGAAGCGTTAGGCTTAACGACACTAAGTTTAACGCTTTAGTTTAATCTTACATTTGTGTGAACTTTCGGCGATAAGTTTGAGGTTGTTCAGTGCGGTCACAACCTTGGGATCAATCTTCCCAGTGGTACTCCAGTTATAGTATATTGTTAAGCAACCCCCTGGCTTAACTGCAGACTGATTGAGTGTTTATCAACCTTCGTCACTGACCTTACACGAATACCCATAACCTTTCCCGGAGCAAGTAGCCCGGTGTGGAAAGTGCAATGACTACCCCCGAACCTTGAACCAGAATGGAATCCAACCTGCATTCCGAGCTTGATCTTGAGCAACATACTGCCAGCATGTTTCGGGCATCGGTTTTCGCGGGTATTCGTAGTATTGAATGGGACCATCATTAGTCGTTCTTAGAGGCCATCCCTATTCAGTTACCTGTTCAATCTATTGATCTTATAATTACAGCCCCTCACACTGTGGCACTAGCGTTTTTTCCAAGATCCTGCCCTTGTCCACCAAATGAGCCCACCCACGCCCGAAGGGCTACCCGTCAGTGGGTTCGTCGAACATTATATCATCCGGGAGGTATACAAGTCGATCGGAGAAGGGGGGGAGGGACTGAAGAACTGGAACAACAAGTAGCAGCGGGTATTCCGAAAATAGATCAGTACAGTAGCGGTAGAATAGATGAAAGTGCAGCAGGAGGCATACTTGCGAATGCTAAGGGATCGGCAGGCAATAAACTAGGATGGCAACATTGGAAAAGGCCTTTGAAGGAGGCTATAGTATTGATGCTGAGAATGATGTCCTGATGCTAGAGGCTGCACCCCCACTACCACTCGTCCATACCAAAGCGGAGAATTTGGAATCCAATTGGCCATGAGAGCCGGAGACGAACAATGGAGGGCGTACCCAAGCCCAGTAGGGTTATGCATGCTGGAAAGTCTCAAGGGTGAAGGCTACGGCTACACCTCTTCCTTTACAAGGGCCTCAATAGGCTTGCTATCCATCCCCTCCTCAATCGCCCACAGTCGTTCAGTCTAGCAATTAGACCAACTGATGAACGCCGTGTCATAAATAGAACGTCAAAGTGGAAGAATATTACAGCCACAGATATTCCTGGCCCTACCCCTTGTCCGACCCCCGCTCCTATTATTCCTCCTGTAATACATTCAGTTGCAACCCCCATACATGGTATCGCCGCCCCCGGACCGACACCCCTTCCAGACCCTTTCCCCATCCCTTTCCCCATCTCCTACTGTAACCTTCTCACCAGCAGTATCGCTTAGGCCTAGGTTCCGACTACTCCAAGTGGTATCAGAGGGATATTTTTAACATGTATGCTGTCAGCAAGAGCGACCACCTCAGACTTCATTGGGGGAACTCTTATCCTCAGACCCAGACACCTGCCTGGTCTATTCTTTAGGTACTGGTGGTTCCCTCTACCCCCTCAAAGCCAACTCATCCCGCTGTGCTCCCCATGATAACAGGTGGTGAGTGGGACAGCCAAGATGCGTTCTGTCTGTCGGGGTGTAAACCGGAAGAGGCCCGCATGAGGTGAACACATTACCCCTAATATGGTTGCAGGTAGGCACCACACACCATGGTGAACGCATGGAAGAAGACATAAGGATGGAGATGGAGGAGCAACATATGTGTATTGTGGGTCATGGAGGTACACTGGCCCACCAATGCGACCCCTGAGTTGTCCAGAGCTAGAGCCACTGCTGCAGATAACGCACGAAGCTTGCAACCCAACTCCGGAGGATGGGCGACGCCCTGTTCCACTGCCAGCGTCAGTACCATCAGGAACTAACCCCGCAGAGAATAGGAATCAGGAGGGCCAGGAGGAACGGTTTGATACATACGATTGACCAGGGGAAACCCAAGGCGGGAATGCCAGGGGTAGTAGAGATGGTAATGTGCCACCTGGCGGTAGTATAGCGGGACCTGGAGGAGATCCTGGGGACTCCGACCGTGGCCGTTTGGTTAATAATTATGCTGATTCTCTCCCTGACTTAACAGAGTTTCTTGGTGCTCCCAAAGATGATTGGGGCGATGAGAAGGCAGGATGGAGTGAGGGTGATGCTACGAGACTATCATGGCAATTATGGAGCTGATCGACCCTATGCCCATACTCCAGCGAGGGGAGGAAGAAGCCGGAAAGTCTAAGTGGCATTCCGGCATTTGAGGGAATGGTCAACAAACTCCCCCGCTTCCAGACGCTGGTGGAGATTAAGTTCGAGTACTTTGCCAGGTGCAGGTTGACCGATATGGGTAAGGTAAACCAGCTTATAGTGCTTTTACAAGGCCCCACCTGTGTATGGTATCTAGGGCTCCACTCCCACATCAATGGGGAGGTAGCCAAGTGCACTGGAGTTCCTGTTAACCGGTATAACGCGTTGTGAAGGGGGAAAGGATTCTGGGAATGGCTCAAACGAAGTTTGGGCCGTAACCTAGCCGAATGAGACCGATGCTTTCTGGAGTGGGGGGACCTTGTGATGAAGCCATATCACATTGATGAGTTTCTAGACAAGATAATTAACTATATGGATAGGCTTAACTATACATAGCCAGTACAGGAGTGAGACAAGATACCCGTCGGGCATTACGCGCGAGGTTCAGAATACATGGGCAGTCAAGGAGCCCAAACCAACAAGAAGGACGATAGGTTATCAACTTCCATAAGGTTCAAAAAGAAGGAAGAAGGTTCTGGGAGACCCAACCAGAGGCCTGTGAAATCTGCTAGTTTCAGTGTGGGAAAGAAAAGAGAGCTGGTGACTTCTCAGTAAGCTATTGCACATAAGCAAGTCGTAACGACCCAGCATACAAGAGCTATGGCAGTTGGAACCTACACCGATACAGGGAGCCAGGAGGTGAACTGGTAGGTACCAGAAGGCAAGTAAGTACTTGACCTATAGAGGTGCAATGGCCCGAGCTCAGAGATGAACAGAATTAGCTTGCCAGGTACTTAGGTATCTGGGTACAGCCGGGAAGTGGCATCAGCACGCTTAGGGACCTCTCAAGGGGCAGTTACTGCGCCAGGCTGGGTACCTGGAGAAAGGTCAGAATTGTCTATCTCCGGCAACAGGATAGACAGGGTAACAGGAAAAAGTTATCTGGTCCGCCAGAGAAGGTTACCCTACTCTCAGGATCAGTTTATCCTGCTATGGGGCTTACGTTACCCTGCCTAAAGTCCTGAGTTACCCTACCTTTCAATACAAAGTCCCTGGAGGAGTTCGGGAATAATGAGCGGAATATTTATCATGTGAAGCCATGCATAAAACTGGAATCTGGGGTTCCGGAAGATGCTATTAGGCAAGCTACACAGCCACGAGGAAGCTGTGAATTGGAGACACTATTTCTATCATACCCCAGCGGCCCCGCCTTGAGGCCCGGACGTGATGGGCAAACGGTTGTGTAGTCGTGTGCAGTCTAGCAAACAGGAATCTTTGCAGACCTGCTTGCAACACCGCATATATCGCTGCTGTCCGGTCAACCATAGGCTGTTCGCAGGGTATACAGGGGCGAACAGAGTGGAAGGTGGAGTACCTCCAGCAAGTTGTTTGGAGTGAAACGGACTGAGACAGATGGAGTTAACAAGGGTTAACCATTGGGGTCCCCAAGGTAGTCCCGGTTGGTACCGGGGCAGCCGGCAGAGCTTTACCCCTACGCAGCCTGCAGGTGTCCCCAATGCCATAGGCTCCGAAAGGGAAGTGCCAAGACACTAAAAGCATGATTCCTACCACAGGTAAGGTGGATCCGAGGTAGTGACCATGGGTAATGCCGCTTGGA
Source organism: Tuber magnatum (assembly GCA_003182015.1). NCBI lineage: Eukaryota > Fungi > Ascomycota > Pezizomycetes > Pezizales > Tuberaceae > Tuber > Tuber magnatum. Next base: position 83,330 of record PYWC01000068.1, read on the forward strand.
CCCCTCCCAGATCACCACATCCTGCGGAAGACACCTGAAGCCCGCGTACCTCAAATAGGAGCCAGATAAATCACTCATGGTAGTTTCCAGAGTCCAGTAGAGATCAATGTACATGGGAAGTGTGTCATAGATAGTCTAGTTCAGGTGGTGTCTGGACTGTTAGCCACTGCCAAGACTCCGATGTGCAGAAGCTTTCACTACGGTGAGCAAAATGGAAATACACCACAGAAACAATGACTGCATAAGGTAAATGCCGACCAGAGATTGTTGACACATGCGTGCCTGAAGGGTGTGCGAGGAGACGTGTCCAACCGCCCTTGGCGTAGAAGGGTGTGCTTGAATAGTTGTAGTAAACTGATGGGAGAGTTACTGGCATAAGATAAAACTAGCTGAAAATTTATGCGAGAACACTCCTACTCCAACAATCAATCCTCTCGAGACCTTAAGTGAGTGAAGCTTCAAGCTTAACGATATTAAGTTTTACCGCTTACTTGACTCTTACATTGTGTGAACATTTTGGCTACTAGTTTGAAGTTGTTCGGTCCAGTCACACCCTTGGGATCCGTCTTGCAAGGGGAGCCCCCATTATACAAGTCTGGTCGACGTTGATGGAACGTCGGAGAAAGCACAACCAGTACAGTAAGTGTGGACAAACTGATGACTTCCGGAGGAAATGTACCGCGGCATCCCCCATGGTTAGTTTATCCAGAGAGGCACAGGGATTTAAATGGTTAGTCCTGGTTAGCAAGGCCTAGGGTACAGACCAGTGGCTAAAGCGCATTGAAGCGCCACCCCGGGCTTCCGTGGCAGTGATGCTTAAAGTCCGACAGGCATCAGGGCAGATCATGGAGGTTGGTACTGACAGCTCGGAATCAGAAAGAACCTGGTCTGCGTAAAGTATAGCCTTACTGACCAGTATCCATTGACCCACAAGGGATAGATCAAAAGGACCCCGAAAGTGGCTTCTGGATGGGTCAGTACCCTCTACTCGATGAATAAGCCTGGTACCGACTACACCCAGGAGGTGTGGGCAGATAGATGTTGCGGGCCACGTGTGAAGGAATGGCCTATCCTTCCGTTATTGGCTTTCTAGTTATTTTCTTTGATCCAGTTATGAGTATTTCTTTTTGGATTTTCTTAGCTGGATGGGCCGGTCTTAAGACATTGTTTCTGTTGAGAATGAGTGAGGTCTTACTAGAGGAGATGCTCAACATTTGGGAAGCCATGGTGCTTTGCTTGGAACCGCTCCACCAGCGGGCCGGTATGCGCCTCAGCAAAAATTGTTATATTTAGTACTAGAGGAATTGGTTCTAGCAGTACTTGATCAAATAAACAGTCTGATTTCCAAGTTTGCCAGAGGAGAGGTTAGTACCTGAAATGATACTGGAGTGATAGTAAACACCCTAGGAATTGTGATAAAACGAATTGCAATCTCTTAATGTTTGCCGACCCTCTCTGGCTGCTTTTGTGTTGCAAGACAAGAAACAAAACGAATTATTAAGCCATGAGGACTAAGTCCTCAAGACAAGAGAAGAGGCAGAGAAGTAACAACTTGCCTCATGATACCAAGTCTATTCCCTTAGGAGTGAAGCTAGACTAGAAGATTGGAGCTATACAGGTAAGCGGGGAAGTGCTCCTGCTAGCGGATAGTGGAGCCACTGTGCCAATGCTTAGTGTCTGATGGCTTAAACAGACTGAGGCACATGCTATACGGTGAAAGATACATGTGCCGATAAGAGATGCAAGCAGTAATCATATACCTCCTTCCAGGCTGGACTACACCAAGTCATTGGAGATAAGCATAGGCAACAACCATAATGAGGCGCACTTTGAAGTCATGGATATACCTGACACCAAGGTGGATGGGTACCCAACTAGGTCTTGGAGGAAAGACCATAACCCGAACATAGATTGGAAGACAGGATCACGAACGTGGCACTCACATGTCTGCAATGCTAACTGACTAGCAGAGTAGGGGCGGTTACTGTTCATGACTGATAAAGAGTGAATAGCCAAAGACCCTAGTAATGTGTACCTGTTGGGAATAATACAATTCTGTGCAGAGGAAGAGTCAGACTTTGCAGTGAAGGTATGCCATGAGTGGAAGAACTGTGGAGATATCTTCAGTCAAGAATGGATTGAGGCTTTGCCGGAGCACTCAAGGTTTGACCAGATGATTGAGTTGCAACCTGGGACTCAACCTCCGTTTGGGCCTAGCTATCAATTGTTGGGAAAGGAGCTTCAGGTACGCCTGGAACCTCTCAGCGAGATGCTACGAATGGGAAAGCTGCGGCGATCCAGTTCCTCTGCAGCAGCCACTATTGTCTTTGTGCCAAAACCAGATAGTATATTAAGACTACTAACAGGTTACCGAGGGCTGAATAAAATCACGGTTAAGACAAAGTATCCTCCACCGCCAATGAACGAACTATGAAACCGGTTAGCATAGGCCACTGTGTTCACTAAGTTGGACTTGAAGAATGGCTGCTACCTTCTGAGGATGGCAGAAGGTGAACAATAGCAGACAGCCTTCTGGTATAGATATGGACTGTCTGAATACTTGGTCATGCCATTTGGGTTGTGTAAGGCCCCAGCAACTTTGCAGAGCATGATGCAAGGGGTCTTCCGTGACCTCTTGGATGAAGGAGTTATTGCGTACATGGCTGATATCCTAATCTAGGCCAAAACCCTGGAAGAGCATGGATCCGTCGTAAGGCACATGATGGAACAATTGGGGAAAGCCAGACTGTGCGTAAGCATGAAGAAGTCCAGTTTCCACCAACAGGAAGTTGAATTCTACAGATACAAGATCTCTGGTATGGTGATCTCTCCATTGTCAGAGAAGGTGTAAACAACGCGGGATTAGGCACCTCCAATATGCATCGGCGACGGTCAAAGCTTTGTGGGCTTTGCCAACTGCTATCATCAGTTCATAGAGGGTTTCAGCAAGAGAGCGAAACCTCTGGCAGACTTGACAAAGAAGGATGTCAGATGGGAATGGACACCTCCTTGTGCGCAGACCTTAAATCATTTGAAGGAGGCATTTGCGTCCAAACCTACCCAAGCACATTTTGACCCTGAGCAGACAACCAGGCTGGAAACCAACACCAGTGACTTTGCACTAGGAGCCATCCTCTCCTAGTTCTGTGAAGATTAGAGATGGCATCCAGTGGCCTATCATAGTGGCAGGTTTCACCCAGCAGAGATTGATTGTAATGTCAATAACAAGAAGATAACTGTTATCATGGTGGCATTCAAGGAATGGAATGATCTGGTATGCTTGGTAACGGACCAATTGGTGATCGATACGGATCCAAAGAATTTGCAGGACTTTAATAGTACCCAGGTCCTTAAACGTAGCCAGCACCGCTGAGCTGAGTGCCTGCAACCATTTAACTTCAAGGTAGTTTATCGAGAAGGGGGGTTCAATCAGAAGGCTGGCACTTTATCATAGTGTAGAGACTACTGCCCTGCAGGGGGGACTGATTTTCCACCACAGTTGTTGTTTCACCCCAGCCAGTTGGTCGTGAGCCAGGAACAGGACATCTTGAAACCACGACCGTTGCAAGTATGCTGCGTGTTTCCACCCTAGTCTTCCTTTTTGGGTCAACCGGTGGAAGTGATCAAGCAGGAGCAGGGAAACAGACGGATCATGCAGGTAACGACTGCCAGTGCCAAAGAGGTCGACTGACACTTGAGGACATAAAAGGGCTTACTCCAATACAAGAACACCTGGTATGTTCCCAATGGTCAGAATCTGAAGTACACAGTCATGGAGGCCAAACATGACTCATGAAATGCAGGACACTTCCAGACTTACAAATCATTGGCAGGGTTAGGGCTAACTTCTATTGGCCTAAGATGGACGAGCAGATCACAGACTACGTGGGAACACATGTTGTATGCCAATGGAATAAGTCTATCAGACACAAGAGGTTTCGTCTGCTGGAATCTATTGGTGTACCTCTGCGGCCTTGGACAATGATTTCAATAGACTTCAATCCAGCACTGCCACAGCCAGAAAGGTATACCAAGATCTGGGTCATAGTGGACAGATTCTCGAAAATGGCACATTTCATATGCCTTACCATGGGGGTGCCAATCGAGGAGCTTGTCTTGAGATTCCTGAAGTAGGTTTGGGGCCTTTATGGACACCCAGAGTCAATCATCTCCGACCGAGATAGCCGATTCGCATGCAAGTTCTGGGTACATTTGATGCACTTATTGCACTTGCAACTAACCGTTTCGACTGCATTCCATCTTGAGACTGATAGGCAAACTGAGAGGGTTAATCAGACACAGAAGCAGAACTTGTGTAGCTACTGCTCCTACAAAGGGGGATGATTGGGTTTCGCTACTACCGCTTCCGCGCTATGCTTATAGCATCGCAATATCAGAATCCACCCAGTTGTCACTTTTTGAAATCGGTTACAGGTTTAATCTACGGGCAAACTGGTTCCATGTAGTTTGTGATAACCAGCAAGGCACCATACGAGTGAGCTCTTCGTTAAGGAAGGGGAAGAAGTCTGGCAAAAGATTCAAGAAATGCTTCGACGGACACAGGAAAGGCAACGGAAATGGCACGACCAGAAACGGTTACCTCCACCAGACTACATTGCTTGGGAGGGTGTGGCCTCTGGGTGGGTTATGAAAGTGGACCACGTGATGTTGAACGGAAAGACCATGCATACCAACCGTGGGCTGGGGACGTGGGACCAGCAGATGTTCAGCCCCTTTGTGGTCAATGGTGGGGTGGGTACCTGAGCCTATGAACTCCAATTGCCTGCCAGCTGGAGCATCCACCTGGTTATCAATGTCACATTGCTAGAACCATATTGCAAGGTTTGGGGATCGAGTAGGCTCACGGAGCTACCTACTGCAGAACTTGTGGACAACGAGCCAAGTTACGTTATCAAAACTGTGGTAGAAAGTCAGTGGTATGGTGTAGCACAGGCGCAGTGCCTGATGCGCTGTGTCTAATACCGGGTTTCATGGCAAGGCTATGGAGCTGAGGAGAACTTGTGGGAGCTCTATGAGACGCTAGAAGGGACAGGCTTACAGGCCATTCAGGATTTCGATCAAAGATATCGGCCTAAGCCCCGGGACCATACAGTCTTGGGGGAATCGAGTAGTGGAAACAAGGGAGGAGGCTAAAGGTGGGGGATGGACTGCGGAGCAGCCAGGAGTGACATAATGATCCAGCATCCAAGAGCTATGGCAGCTGGAACCTGGGCCCATGCAGGAAGCCAGGAGGTGAACTGGTAGGGAACTGCAGGCAAGGAGGCACTTGACCTGCAGAGACGCGATGGCCCAGGCTCTGAGATGAACAGAAATGGCTAGCAAGATACTTAGGTACTTGGCCACACCCAGGAGCGGTGTCAGCATACATAGGAACCTCAGAAGCAGCAGTTGCTCTACTAAGACAGGTAACTGGAGAAAGGTCAGAAGTGTCTATCCGCGGGGACGCAATAGACAGAATAACTGGGTAAAGTCATCTTGTGCACCGGACAAGGTTACCCTGCCAGGCGTCGCAGGTTACCCTCCCCAAAGTCCTGGGTTACCCGGCCTTTCAACACAAACTCCCTCAGGCAGTTCGGGGGAAACCACAGCCATGTTTGCCAAGTGATGCGACACATGATACTGGAATCAGGGGTTTGGAGAGATGCTAGCAGGCCGGCTACACAGCCTCCGTGGAGCTGCAAATTGGTAAGATTATTTCTACCATGCCCCTCTGGCCTGGTCTTGAGGCCCTGAAGTTATGGACAAACAGTTGTGTAGTTGTGTGCAGTCCAGTAAAAGGGAATCTTGGAAGACCAACATGCCAGGGCCAATATGTCGCTGCCACGCAGTCTACAGCAGGCTGTTCACTTGAGATACAAGATGGCAAAGGGTACAAGGTGGAGTACCCCCTGCAAGTGGTTTGGCGCAAAACAAGCCAAAACTGAGGCAGTTAACGGCTGTCAACTGTGGGGGTCCCATAGGTTGTCCAAGGTGGTACTGGAGAGAGCAGGAGAGTTTTGCTCATACCAAGCCCGAACATGTCCCCAACCCCATAGGCTCAGATATGGAAGTCTGGAGACACCAAAAACATGATTTTTACCACAGGTAAGGTGAAACCAAGGTGGTGGTCATCGCTAGCACCCATTGCATCACTCGTGGACCACCGTGTGTGAAGGAAGACACGGGAGCCCTGTGAATGGTAAATAGTGGCTAGATAAACTGCTCACGGTAGCATTAGGGGTCATGCAGAGATCAATTCATATGGAAAGCGTGTCATAGATAGTCCAGTCCATCAGGGGTCTTGACTGTTAGTACTGGCAAGGCACAGATATGAAGAGGTTTTTACTCCAGCTAGCAAAATAGATATGTGCGTCAGAAACAATAACCGCATAAGGTGAACGGCCCCTACAGTATGTCGACACGTGCGCGCCCGAACTGTGTGCCAGGAGACCAGTCAGATCAATATTCGGGGAGAAGTGTCTACTTGAAGAGTTGGAGTAAACTAATGGTGGAGTTCCTGGTATAAGATAAAACTACTTGACCCTCTATGTGAGAACTCTGCTACTTCAACAATCAATCCTCTTGAGACCTTAATTGAGTGAACCATCTGGCTTAACGAGATTAGGTTTAAGTGCTTACTTTACTCTTACATTTTTGTAAACCTTTGGCCATAAGTTTCAAGTTGTTAACTGCGATCGGAACCTGGGGTTCTATCTTTCAACGGATGCTCCTGTTACACTTGAATGGTCCAAGATTCTTGTAATCGGGATTGTTCACAAGTCTTGGTGTCCGGAGATTGCCTCCTTTCCGCCACACCATGTCAACACAACCTGTTGATTCAGGCAGTGTAGTGAAAAATCCATAGCTATAGATTGCCATAGTCTTTGTTGAGTTGCAAGCCGCTTGGACAGCGCGCAGGATATGTGTGTAGCCGTTTCCATTCCTTGCTCTGTATCGCGGTGCTTAATGTATCACTTGATATCAGCATATATGGATAGCTACTTGAGAGATTGTTGAGTGCAGCTTACATCTGTTGCCATCCTTGTGACCAGTATGGCTACCAGGTTATCTTTTATGTTTGATTTCAGAGTACCGTTTAATACGTCCATGGTTTTGTATAATATCAGTTGATACACGAAATGTTTTCTGTTTGGTTTTACACTATCTTTTGATACTTGTATTGCTTTGGGTTGGATTGATTGATACATCACGTGTTTTGTAATATCGCTCATACTGGAGACAAGCGATATACCATATTTAAAGACCACTGATTTCCATGATGCAAACTGCACCCTTCAACTGCCAGTATTCTAAACATACTTGGTTGAATGATTACCACTTTGATTGCCTATTATACTGCCTTGAAGCCTCATTTCATAAGCGGCACTCCTTATTCTGGTTGCCCCAGAAGCTATCTGCTTCTATCGTACCACTAGGTGACCAGAACCCAGTCCAAACAGGTTACGTCTTTTTAACCTCCCCAAGTTATTGGAAACCAGTCTGGACAGGGCCTACGCAATCTATGAAATATCTAATTCAAAGCGAGCAATCTGGAGCGGCAGAATCCAGGCAGGTTCAGTTCCGCCATGAGGACACAATGGAGTCATTAGAGACTTGAAGTGAGAAGCAAGCCCTGCGAGAACGTCTCACCAAGAAATGGCAGCCAGACAAACACCAAGGACCAAACAGTGACCTTGCGATCAAGGTGACATCGAGACAAATGGTGTGAGGCCTGACTCATAGACCTTTAGCGAATCAACAGACGAGTTAGTAAGGGCAGCAGCAAGTCTCACTAGGCTTTGACCCTCCAGCCCCAACAAAGAAAAGGCACCTGCCCAGCCGCGGGAAGCAGAAGCCCCCCCTATTGGCACCCGGAAGGAAACAGATGATGAGAAGGAGGAAGCAGGGCAAACAGCAGCAGCAGGACCACCAGACAAATCACCAAACTACCTATCAGACACCGCGTCGGATGAGAGCTCCCATACGGCAGAGTGTAAACATATGACCTCTGCCATACCACCTGACAGTTAAGACCTACGAATGGCAACAAAGGTCAAATAGCGCAGTCCTGCCACATCCTCAGGTGACAATGAAGACCTTGAACCCCAGGTGTTTGACTGATGTGTTACGACTACTTCTCCATACTTAGCGCTGCATAACGTGAACAAGATAAAGCATGTGAGTGGCGCATACTTGGAACATTATTGTATGGGAAACGTGGAAGAAGGTTATCACGGGGTGTAACCACCCAGCTTACATGAGCTATAGTAGTGGGAACCTACACCCATACAGGTAGCCAGGAGGCCAACTGGTAGGAACCGCAGGCGAGTAAGCACTGGACCCAAGGAGACCCTATGGCCCAGGCTCCGAGTTGAACAGAAGTGGCTGACCAGGTACTTAGGTACCTGGATACCCATGGGAGCGATGTCAGTGTACCTGGGACTACTCAACAGGCAGTTACTCGGTTAAGCCGGGTAACTGGGGAAAGATCAGAAGCATCTGTCTCAGGTGACAGAATAGACAGGCTAACAGGGAAACGTCATCTTGTCCACCAGACAAGTTTACCCTACCCTCAGGATCAGGTTACCCTACCATGAACCTTAGATTACGCTGTCTAAAGTCCTAACTTACCCTACCTTTCTATGGGAAGTCCCGCGCGGAGTTCGCGAAAAATGACCGGAACGTTAGTTGCGTGAAGCCATCCATAACACTGGAATCTGGAGTTGCAGGAGATGCTATTGGGTGCCCTATGCATGGCCGAAGAGGCTGTAAATTGGATACACCATTCCTATCATACACCTCCGGCCCCGCCTGGAGACCCAGATGTCATGGGCAAACGGTTTCATAGTTGTGCGCAGTCTAGGAAAGAAGGATTATGGGAGACCTGCTGGCAACACGGTATACGTCACTGCCATCGGGTGGACCGTAAGCTGTTCGCAGGATATACGGGTGGTCATAGGGTGGCAGGTGGAGTGCCGCCTTCAAGTTGTGCAAAATAAAATAGACCAAAGCTCGTGGAGTTAACTGGTGTTAACCTTGGGGGTCCCGAAGATAGTGCCAGGTGCTGCTGCGGCGAGTGGGAGAGTTTTACACCTCCCAAGTACGAAATTGTCCGCAACGGCATAGGCTGTGAAAGTCAAGTGCCGAGATATTAAAAGCATGATTCCTACCACAGGAGAGGGGGATCAGACACAGTCGTCATGGGTAGCGCCCACTTGGTCACTTCCGCACCAGCGTATTTTGCGCAAGACACCCGAAGTCCTAGGATTGTAAATAGTAGATAGATAAACCTCTGCCGGTAGCTTCCGCAGTCAAGTAGAGATCAATGCATACAGGAAGGGTGTCATAGATAGTTCAGCACATCAGCTGTCTTATCTGTTAGCTACTGGCAAGATGCCGATGCAAAGAGGTTTTCACTCAGGCGGGAAAAAGGGAAATGTACCGCAGAATCGATGACCATATAGGGTGAATGTCAACTAGTGTGTGTCGACAAATGCATGCCTATAGGGTGTGCCAGGAGACATGTTGGCCCACTGTTGGTGCAGAAGAGTCTGGTCGAACGGTTGGAGTAAACTGATGGGGGAGTTTGTGGCATACGATAAGACTACCTGAAAGTCTATGTAAGAACTCCCCTACTCTCACAATCAATCCTCTTGGGACCTTAATTGAGTCCAGCGTCAGGCTTAACGATCTTAAATTTTACCCTTTTCGTTACTCTTACATCTCTGTGAACCTTTGGCGACAAGTTTGTAGTTGTTCGGAGTGGTCGCAACCTGGGGATCCATCTTCTTAGCGGTGCCCCAGTTATATGGAGCAATAAACCACCATGATGGGAAAGATGAAATACGAGGAACGGATTTGATAAGATACCTTAGAGATATATTCCGGTCCTAGTGAAACCTGCACGAACTGTATAAAAAGTTCACGGACATCCAACAAGTGTGAAACGGGAATACAGACTCCAGAACCTTGGTGGCAATGGATGTCGTAATGTACTATAGACTATTGCATAGCGGAGCAGTGTCACAGTATACACTGTGGCAAAGATTGTATAAAGCAATACACCCTGCACTATGGCAGGGGGTAGAACTCATGGCACAGGAAGAAGGTTCCTTTGAGAGAATCATAACCGAGGCAGAACTTCAGGATGCCATCGTTTATAAAATAGGAGTTTACCGAACGCACATACACCAGTAGCCGAGCAGCCAAGGAGCTTCCTCACATTATAATGGAATAAAGGAACAACTAAACCAGAAAGGGTCCAGAGATAAGTAAGACTAGGAGATGGCAAGGGCGGATGAAGGCACATGTTTCGAGTCGGGAAAAACAGGCAACTATGCAATAGACTGCTGTACAAGGAGTGGAAAGGGAAAAGTGACAAAACAAGATGCTAGTACAAATGATATGGAAGCAAATAAATGCAACCAAATTGATATCAATTCGGGGAACTAGAAACTCTCTGGACAGAAGCGATACTGATAATCAAGCCCTGTAATGCATTGGAAGGAACAATCAATATAAAGTGCTATCCAGCAAATGTATTGTTCGATACTGGAACAATCGGTTGTGACACCATTAGCACTAGCCTCGTCACTACTAATGCAGTACCCATGGGACCCTTGCCCCAGTCAACAACTCTCAACATGGCTATGAAGGGCTCTGGCTCTTCAAGCCACAAGAAGTGTAGACTAACAGTGGGAATAGAGAAAAGGAAGTGGCTACATTAGTTGAGGTTGGTAGGGAACCTGTCGAAATATGATACTGTAATCAGAATGCCATTCCTGAAGTGACATAATGCCCTTATCAGATACCAGGACATAATGGTGGGATTCCCTGATAATGAACTGCATGGACTATATAACACAACAAGCAGGGAATTCCCAGACACCCTCATAGATAGCACATCAGGAACATTGTTGAAAGAATACAAGAATGTATTGTCAGACAAGATTGCTGCAAAGCCGCCCACTGTACCCAAGATTAACTACCTTATTCGGTTAAAGTATCCAACCAACCTAAGAAAGGAACCGACATACCCAATGCTGGAAGCATAAAGGGAGAAGCTGCCGAACAGGATAAATGGGAAATGACAAGGCGGAGTAATCATATGACAGGCAGTTCCCGGAGTGGTACACATATTTGTGCAAGCAATGTCAGATATGAGAATCGGCCCTCGGGTGGCCTTAAAACTTGGAAATGATAATGCAATGCTGGATAGTCCATCTATTCACAACCAACCGCAAATCCTGAAGTGCATCACAAGAGCAAAATTTAGAGATAACATTAACTTAAGTGCCGCATACTTCCGAACACTGGTGGGCCGGGACAGTGTTAAGTTCAACTTGTTCAAAACTCTGTTTAGAGGGTTCATCAGCAAGGTAATGCTATGAGGAGACATAAATGGGCCAGCAGCCTTTATACGGATAATGGAACAGCTCCTGAGCGAATTCTTATACTATTTCATATGGGTATATATTGATGATATTCTCATATACTTAGACACATCAAAGGAACAGGAAAAGTATATACACCAGGTATGTAACCGGCTCTGAGAGGCAAAATGGTATGCAGGCAAGAAGAAGTCAGTACTTTTCTCCGAGAAGCTAGAAGTACTAGGACACATAGTGGGTAAAGATAGGGTCCATGCCTCTTCTTCTGAAATACTATCCAATGCATGTTGGATAACACCTCAGAATAACAAGGAATAGTAACGGTGCTGCAACGTGTTTGGGCCAGGCCCTAGCAATGTAGCGGTACGACAGGAGTAGATGGCTTCATGATCAACAAGAAACGAGTGCTCCTTGCTAAAGGAGGCTTCGAACGGGGTGTAATAGGAGATCAAAGAAGTAACCATTCAACCAAGTATATTAAGAATACTGTCAGTCGAAGTCTGCTGTTTCCATCCCAGAAATCAGGGGTCTTTAAATACAGCATATCGCTAATCTTCAGTATGAGCGATATTGCAAAACAATGTGTGTATCAACCAATAGGACATAAAACAATACAAGTATCAAATGATACCATGAAACATAAATCCACCTAGTACCCGTACCGGTTACATTCCAAAAATGAAATAACAATTTCACCAAATAAAACAACCTAATGGAATCCTAATAGCCAGTAAATCCCCTATTCTCCTCAAAGTCCGCTTAGTACCCATCCTCATCGTTATCGCTATCCTGCAATAATCTCATGTCGTCCTGCAATATCCACTCCGCACCCTCCAAGCATCTTTCTAAACACTCTCCACATGGCGCTCGGCGCACAAAGCAACCTGGCTCCCATAAGTGTGGCAGGTCCACAAAGTTTTGCACTATCCCCTCCTCCCATTCCTCCGTCTCGACATCGATTTGTCGGCAATCCTCGCAGTGATCAAGGTAGAATATTTTCCTGTGTCTGCTTAGTGGGGTGACCTCTCGGTATAGTAGGTATCCCAAAATAAGGTCTCATCCCTTTATGCTGACTTCTTCGTAGTTTGACATTTTGTTTCTTTCGCCTAAGGATATGGTTTATAAGAGGATAAAGGTTTGGAGGTCTGGTAGTGTGGTTTGTTCTCTTCAGCAGTTTAGAGGGATGGTGGGTGGTATTTCTGTTTTGGTTGTTACCTCGCTTGAATGTTGGCCTTGCTTAAGTGTCGGACACCCTTAGCTTTTCAGGGAAGGAGGGTGCTGCTTAATTTCGGTTTCTTCCATCTCCATGCAACCATCACATTTTTCTGTGCTCAGGTAGCACCCGCTACCGAAGCGGAAAACATCTGACACTGTTCCTCCCCATGTTCTTCCCATCGATTCTGTTGTTATTTCTAAGCATTTGTTGCAGATATGTACAAATAGCCAGTGTCTAAGGTATCGTCTAGGGATAATATCACGCTTCACGAACTGTCCCATTAGCTGATGGCGCAATCTCCGAGGTACTTGCTCATAGTGTGACATCATAAGGCTGTGGGATGGTGTGTTCTTTCCTTTGGCTATTGCCAGTAGTCAGCCTCAGCCAGCCGGGCTAGGTATGCAGCTTCATCTTCCATTACCCGATTTTCATCTTCGCTGCTTTCAAAATGGCTCTCAAAGTGGGCTGACCAGAATGCGTCCTGTGTCCCTTGGTCCGTGTCTGAGCACATGTGTTGGATTTCTGGCAGGGTTGGGCTCCATGCGACTGCCACATGGTTTATCATAGAGGGTAACTCGTCCTCCGGCTTGTTGTCTTCCCACCATTGATGAACCAATTCCATCGCATTTTCCAATCCTTCAAGGGGTGCCCAGCTATTCTCTGTTTCTGGGTACCCCACCCATTTCACTAGGAATTGGTCGCGGTCATACTGTCTTCTATGGTCTCGTATTGTTTCCACTTCCCATTCCAGTTTTACGTTAACCACAATCAGGGGTGGTTTTGCGTGGCTCCTTCAAGGGATGGATATATCATCGTTAGGGAGGCATCTTTTCATGGTGGATGCATGGAATGTCGATTCTCGGTTTCTGTACATTCTGCGGTACATTTCTACCATGTAATTTTCTATATGCTCATCGTATCCGATTATCTTGAATGGTCCATGCGAGCGCGGTTGCAATTTCATACTACGTCCCGACTCCATTGCAAATCAACTTCCGCATACCAGGAACAGATTACCCTTTCTTGTCGGTGTATGGTGTCTGCGTCGTTTTGCTGCCGTTCTCGTGCTTCCAAATCCTGCCAATTTAATGCCATTGAATACCATGTTCTGGGTTGCTTGGTGTCCCTTTAACAATTCGTCGGCAGCCAGTACTGCGGAGTTCTTGAAGTTCACTAGGGGAAGTAGTGGGTAATTCTTTCCAAAAATAGCCTTATGCGGTGACATACGGCGAGTTTCTGACCATCCTGCATTCGTGTATGCTGTTGTCTCTGGTATGGCATCAAACCAATTGTTTTGTCTTGCATTGACCAGGTTTCGGATAGCTTTCTTCAATTCTCGAATTTTTCTTTCCACTTGACCATTTGTTTCATGATGGCCTGGTGCTGCCTTGATATTCTGAATGGATAACGATCGGCACTGTTCTCTCCACACATGTGGCTCAAATCCTAGATCCACATCGCTTACTAGAGTTGTTGTGTAGCCATGAGGTGTAAATATTTTGTTGCGTAGAAGCTCCCAGGTTGTTATTGCTGTTACTTGCTTAGTTGTAGCTATGAGCCACGTGAATCCCGAAAACCTATCCATCGCAACTAGGATTGTGTTGTATCCGCATGAATTGTGGAAGGGTCCTGGAAAGTCAATAGCTGTTGATTTGAACATTTCCGACAGCAGGGTAATTGCCTGAGCCTTTCCTTGTGGCAATTTTGTAGGCGGCTTATTTATTTGGCATGTGTGGCACTGGGTTACATACGCGCTAAAGTCCTTCCACATTTCAGGCCAAAATAGGTACTCAGTTGCGTACCGTAAGTTTCGTTCAACCCTGAGGTGGCCTTTATTGTGGATTTCGCCAATGACATATTCTCTCAATGTTGCATTTCCGTATGTGGGGCCTTTTGGGATACACAGGCAGTCTTCCCCATATCTGGATTTTGCGTCCAGCATTCCGTTTGCAACCCTTTAGCAGGACAAGTCTCCTGTGGTGTCTATACTCTCATTGACCTTTTTCGAAATTGGTTCTTTCTTGTATGGTGCTATCATGTGTACACGGAATATTCTGATCATTTCATTGAATGTTTGTAAGGTGTCGCGTTCGTCTTGTATCTCGCTTCCTCTGGTTGTCTCAGGTAGGTCTTCCTCCTCGTTGTCTTCCAAGACATCATATGGCCCGTGCAGATATTCTGTCATCGTCGCGGGCATTACTGAGACTATTGTCTCATTGTTAAGGCTCCCTAGCTCTTCCACTTGTCTAACCGGTGGTGGGCTATCAGGTCCTGGCATTCGGAATGCTGCTATTGTCTCAGTCGTAAGGTTCTCTATTGGTTCTGGCTACAGAACTTGGAATGCCAAGGCTTCCGGGTTTAGCAGTGCCGGAATTGCATAAGATCCGGGTGTCGGCTGGGCAAGGGTGGATGGCCCTTCTCCCGCACTAGTTGGTCTTCCACTGATCTTTTGTTGCTATTCCCAGTCATTGCTTTCGGGGGACTCCGGAGGGCTGGGGTCGATTTCTGTACTTGGGGGGCTTGGTTCTTCACAAAGCGGGTAAGGGGTCGGTTTTCCCGCTGGTCCAGAATGGTTGTTCGTGAATTTAATCTCGGTTTGATGATACGGGCAATGGTCCACATAACATTGTGAGCAGTGTACCACGCTACGTTGGAGTTCTTCCAGTGGTGTACTTCGCAGGGTACACGGGTCACCCCAATCGTTTCTTGCAGTGCTTGATTAGGGGCTTTCGGGGGGTAGAGGGGCCTTATTGGGGTACTCAGTACCGAAGAAAGCAGGGGAAGTAGGGGAGAACTCATGCATGGACTCCATTCTATTTGATTCTTGGTCACAGACCGTGTTATCCGAGATGTCATCTGATTCCTTCGTATCATTATAGACATAGAGTGGGTTCAAGTCTGATTCTCCCTCCTATATCCAGCAAAGGGCGTCAGCTAAATAGCTCGTGCTTCCTGGTGCGTAGACTATTTTCACGTCATACTTTCCCCAGGCACTTAGCCATCTCACTTGCCTTCTGTTTTGGTTCTTTGTTGTTCGTAGGTGTGTTAAGGATGCGTGGTCTGTAACTATTGTAAAGGAATTTCCCATTAGAATCTTGTAGAATCAATTAAGCGCTTCCAGTATTGCTAGGGCCTCTTTATCGGTGGTCCCATAGTTCATCTGAGCATTGGTGAACTTCCTGCTGTGTAATGCGGCTGGTCGCACAGTCTCATAAGTGGGTCCCTGTCCCACCGACGCTCCAACGCCTAAATCGGAGTCGTCCGTAACCAACCGAATTGGTTTTTTGCTTCGTGTGTCTATTGGTCGCAGGAGCTGGTAATCGATAATTGGCTTTCGGACCACACCGAATGCGTTCTGGTGGGTCGTTGTCTATACGAATTCGGAGTTTCCGGTTAAGTCGGTTAACGGTACGGTCAATGTTGTATGGTGGGGGAGAAACTGGGCCACATAATTCACTATTCCTAGTAATCGTTGCAATTCTTTCTTGTTTTTTGATGTCTCCCATCCTGCAATGGATGATATTTTCTGGGTGGAGGCATGGATTCCCTCGTTGTCCACTATGTGTCTTAATACTTCCAACTTGTCTGCAAAGAGTACTGACTTCCTTTTGCTCGCATACAATTTTCCTTTTGTGAGTCGATCACATACTTGGCATATGTGTTTCTTGTGTTCCTCTGATGTGTCTGAAAATACAACAATATCATCAATGTATACCCATACAAAATGATGTAAATATTCGCTTAGGAGGTCCTCCATTATCCGCATAAATGTTGCTAGTGCATTCATGTCTCCTTGTAGTATTACTTTGCTCACAAATCCTCTGAATGGGGTTTTGAATGAGTTGAACTTAACGCGGTCCTTGTCCACCCGTGTTTGGGAATATGGGTCGCTTAGGTCAATCTTACTACTGAATTTCACTCGCCCTATTCGCTTAAGGATCTGCTGTTGGATTGGAATCAATGGACTATCCATGATCGTGTTATCGTTTCTCACTTTCAGGTCCACCAGGGGGCGGATCCTTCAATCTAATTTGGGTTGTACAAACAAAGGTGCTGCTCCAGGAACCTCTTGTCTTACAATTACTCCACTCTGTAATTTCTCGTTTATCCAGTTCATGAGTTTTTCCTTATAGGCTTCAGGGATTGAGTATGTTGGTTGATTTCGTAGGCTGGTTGGGTCTTTCAACCGAATGTGGTGGCTAATCTTGCGCACAGGGGGTAGCGTTTCAGGGATCTTGTCCAGGAATACATCCTTGTGTTCTTCCAACAATGTTGGTCTGTTGGTGTCTGACACTGTACCTCGGAATTCCCCGCTTGTTGGTTTGCATAGCACACGTAGTTTGTTATCGGGAAATTCCACTGCTGTATCACCACACCAGATAAGAGCATTATGTCTTTTCAAGAACGACATTCCAATTAGGGCGTCGTACTTTGCCAAGTTCCCTACCAACATCTCCTGATTTGTCCATTCCTTTTTCCCGATACCTACAGTCAGCCCACATTTCTTCTGGCTTGAAGAGCGGAATCCTTTCACAGCCATAGAGACTGCTCTTGGTTGGGGTAGAGGCTCTGTAGGGATGCCATGGGTAGAGATAAAGGTGGCGCTAATTATGTCGCAGCCAATTGTTCCCATGTCGAATAGTACCTTTGCGGGGTGGCCTTCAATGTGTATCGTTCCTTCAAGAGCGTCATGGGGCCTGATTGCCAATGTTGGTTGCGTTCGAAGGCTTTCCACTTCCACCGAGTTAATTTCCACTTCGTCATGTTAGATTGCTTACATGTGGTTCATGCTGGCCTCTCGCTTAGCGGCCTTTCCTTTTCCTTTTTTGGAATAGCAGTCCTTTGTGTAATGCCCCTTTTTCCTGCATTCAAAACGCGTGCCTTCCTCACGTCATTTCTGTTTCTTGTCCTTCTTGTCTTTTGAATCCTTGTGGTATGGTTTATCCTATTTTGTATTATCGTGCAATGATGATCCTTTGCTATTCTTTTGCTATGGTACGCGGGTTCGGTAAACTGCTGTTTCATACAGGAAAGCGTCCTTCCGTTCGGCCCGCTTGACTATCTTTTCGCAGGAATCACACTCCTCTTCCCTCGGTTCTACCTCCTAGCATAGTCTGGGATACATTGCCACATACAATCTTTGTTCCAGCGTGTACAGAGACACCGTACCGGTAGGCAATCGTCCATGATACATTAAGAGATCCATCGCGACCAAGGTCATTCTTTCTGTTTTACCATTTCGTACTTGCTAGGCATCTTTGACCCTTTTGTATATTTCTTCCATGTTTCGCAAGGATTGGAATCTCTCTTTCAAGTATTTTATCACTGTCGTTCCGTGGATTTTTTCCCCACTCTCATAGTTGTTCATTGCTTGGTGGTATGCTGCCTCCGCTTTTCCGGTACGGGAGCTTCCAAAGTATGCTGCACTTCCTTCTTTGGCTTTGTCCACGCCATGTAGAGCCAGGTATTGCAAAGTTGTTATTAACCACCGGTGAAATACTTCAGGTTTTAAGTCGTCCTTTTCACCCGAGAACGAGGGTGGCGGCGGAAGTTTAATTTTATGTCCTGTTTGCGCAGTGGATTCGCCTTCGGTTATACTGTGTTCGGATTCTTCATTACTGGAGCTGTTGTCTGACGAGCTTTCTGGAGAGTCGCAGGGCGATTTGTCTGGTGGCTGCCTTACTACCGAGTGGTTTGCTGCTTATTCTTCATCTTCTTCCTTCTTAGGTGTCCGGACAGGTATGCTGTCTTTCTTCAGTGGTTGCGCCGGTCTCTTTCCTTTACGGGGACTGGGGGGAAATAGCCCAGGAAGGCTGGTTGTTGCCTTTGCTAATTCGTCAGTCGATTCGCTAAACGTCTACTTGGTCAAGTCTCGCGCTAGTTCTCATTCTGCTTGATCAAGCAAGAAATCACTCTTTGGCCCTTTCAGTTTCTGGGGTTTCCTTTTCTTGGTAAGGCCTGCTCGTGCGACCTGCTGCCCACTTCGTGTCTCCAGTGACTCACTCGTGTCGTGTTGGCAGAGCCGAACCTTTCGTGGTTCTACTGCTCCCCGATGCTAGCTTCTCTGTTGGGCTTTCATAACCTGAATAGACCAGGTCCCTGCAGGTTTCTTAACCACTTGCGGAGGTTAAAAAAATGTAACGTGTTCAGGCCAGGCCCTACTCACGTGCCGGTATGGTAGGAGCAGATGGCTTTTTGATCAACAAGAAACGAGCGCTGCTTGTTAAAGGAGGCTTTGAACGGGGTGTAAAAGGACATCGAAGAAGTAACCATTCAACCAAGTATATTAGGAATACCGTGAGTTGAAATCTGCGGTTTCCATCCCGGAAATCAGTGTTTTTTAAATACAGCATATCGCTTATCTCCAGTACAAGCAATATTGCGAAGAACTGTGTGCATCAATCGATAGTACACGAAACAATACAGGTATCAAACCATACCGTGAAAGGCAATATAAAACAACGTCTGTATCAACCAATAGCACACGAACCAATATAAGTATCAAACAATACAGTGAAACATAAAACAACCTAGTACATGTACCGGTTACAGGTGCCCTGAAATAGTGAATTGTGTGGCCCACTTCCTCTCCGACTGTGCTACTCTAACGGTTCCCTTAATGGACTTAACAGGATACGCCGAGTTGGATGGAGAAATGCACATCAAACCGCGTTTGGTATGGTTAACAAGTGGATCGTCAACCACCAAGTCATGGGGCCAAGATATATGCCAAGAGAGGAACCAATCTGGTTGGTGATGAGTGCCTTATATTTACGCATTGGAGCCTGAGTATAACCCCGATAGCAATATAGGATGGCTCGGCTGGTGACTTTGCACCGCAGGAAGCTTACCAAGGCACAGAGAAATTAGGGAACCACTGATACGGAGTCCTCAGCAATTGTGGAGGAGCTTCAATGTTTTCACAATATACAATGTGCAATTGGATTCACGATGGTAACGGAACACCAGCTCTTAACATGCCTATGCACTGCAAATAGCATGAGTACAAAGCAAGTTAGATGGCTTAGTGCCTGGGGGAAATACGATGGGAAATTTGTCTATGCACCAGGAAGCACTAACCATTTAGCCAATACACTTTCCCAAATGGACAAAGGAAACTCAGAGTTACACCCAATCAAAGTCCGTAGTTGTACAAAGGAAGCTGATGACGGCTCGGACAACACGAGGGAACGAACAAGAATCAAACACACTAGAGCCTGAGCGAGACCTTACTCTGAGCTCCCTGCCTTACTCATATGTTGAATACCCCATTGAGCTTTCCGTGCCGCCTCAGAGCCCCTGCTCAACTACTGGAAGAAATTATTGTGGTCGCAGGTTCACCTTGCAAAGCACACTACCTGAAGGACTTGAAAATAGCAACCTCCACTAGTCCTATTATTATGGGGACAATTGACTATATCACCAAACTGAAGCCAGGTTTACGAATAACCACGCCTGGTGGTGAAGACGGCCAACCCCGTGAACTGCTAGTGAAGGCCTTGAACCCCCCAGTACCATACCTGACCCTAGCCTGCGGGAATCTCCCCCCATAAATGACTGCGAATACTATCAAACAATAGGCACAGGCCTGAAGACGTGCACGGGAAGGGCCATCCACCCTCGTTTACCCAATGCCCTGGTCATGCATGATCCCTGCAATACTGAACCCACTGGCTCCCAAACTTCGCATGCCAGGTAACCTGCCTCGGATTAAAGGAATGGAGCCACTAGAGACCCATCCCAATGTGACCATAGTCTCAGCAATCCCCTCCACAATGGACAGGTACTGCCCCATACTTCACAATGTTTTGAAGAATGACGGGGAGGATGACCAGCCCAAACCAGAGCAGCAAGTGAGAGAGAAGACAAGCGGGAAACCAGGAAAATGGCCAGCTAAATGATTCGGACATTCCAAGGCCATACGGTTTCAGCATAATGCAAGAAACCAATATGGAAAATAGTTCACCAAAACATTGATTTCAAAGCCGACTTGTCCTGTTATGTAGGTGCAAATAGAATGCTATTCGCAACAAGATGATGTGGGGAAGGATGCCTCCATATTCAGAAAGGATCTGTGTTCGGGAACACTATATTAAGGCAGTATGTTATAGCCGAGATCCACAATAGAAGCCATCACGGTGTGCAATGTGACTTAGATTATGTCACCGAGGAACTATTCCGGCCAGAAATGAGAAATAACCTTAGAGCATACATTGCCCAATTCAACACCTGCCCAAGAAACAAAGAAGTCACAAAGTTATCAGAAGGAGGGTCAATGACATTTGTCCTATCATCTGAAATCTTCAAGATCGATAGCTATTGATTTTGCATGACCCTTCAGCAATTCATCGGCATGTGATACCATTCTAGTAGCCATGAACACATTTCCGGAATTCACATAACTCATACCGACAAATAAGAAAGTTACAGCAGTAACCACGGGGGAACTGCCATGCAAGAGGGTGTTTACACCTCCTGGTGAGGCAATAAGAATTGCAAGTGATATGGTTTCACAGTTTGAGTAACCTACATGATGACTGCAGTGGCTAGTCATTGGGAGTTGAACATATCAGGATGGCACCAGAACACCATGAGAGAAAGAAACGGGTATACAGAAAGATTCGGCCAATGAAGAAAGCTCTTTGCAACTAAGTCAAGGTAAGGCAAAAGAATTGGGACAACGCCATACCTGAGATGGCGGCATACTTGAATCTAGAATGGTCCGAAACCCACGGTATGTCCCCATACAAAGCGGTTTTTGTAAAGAATTGGCCACTACCCTCCGGGACACCTTCAAGAACTCTGCCGCGCCAGCAGGCAATAAATTCTTAAACAGACATCGGACATTCTGAAATGCCGCATTTAATGCATTCAAATTAGTGTCTTTCGGAAGTACGAAAATGGTAACCAAATATTGCAAACGCTGTACACAATTGAGATAGGTAAGCAGCTATTATTTTGCAGAAACCTGTTTGCAACGGAATCTAGACAGAAGAAATGGTTGAAGCCCCACTGGCAGGGACCATTCAAGATCGTTGGATATGATGACCATAGGGAAAATTGCAGTAAAGCTATATAGAAGAAATGAGGACACTAGGCCAAACGCGATTCTTGTTCAGAAGCAACCAAGGATTTCATTGCCCGAGAGTTCTGCGAAACCCAGGGATTACCCTTGAAAATGGCAAGGAACCAAGGTGACGTACCAGTGGTCCATAGAGCGTAGAGCGAAACACGACATATCATGTACATGGTGCAACCAGTCATTGATATAGGGTCACAACACCAGGCCATAACATTTCAAGTAGCCCATTTGCAAAAGGATAATGCCATAATAGGAACACCATGTCTAAAGTTACAGGATCTGAACATTGATTGGGAAACAGGCCAAACCGACTTCAACATTGAGCTGTGCACATGGTTGTATCTGGAAACTACCCCAACGATCAAAACAATCTGCAAAGAGCAACCAATACGATAAAGGTTGAAGACACAAACCCTGTATATAGACACCAAACAAGAAGAAATGATCCTACATGATGAAGGGATAACCGTAGAAGTGCTCTACTCAGATATCAAAAAAGGAAAACGAGGATTCATGAAGGCTGCAGGTTATGACCTGTAGGGCACAAAAGATACAAAGGTCCCCGCCTGGGGACAAAGATTGATCCCCACATGAATTGCACTAGGCCTTCCTAATGGCGCCTATGCAAGAATCGCTCCATGCACTGGTATAGCCACCCCGCATGATATTACCATAAGTGCCGGAGTGACAGATACAGACAATAGGGCTGAGGTCCAAGTCCTACTAACAAACATGAAGGATAAGGACTATGCAATCCTAAAAGGGTTGCATATAGCAAAGATGATTATTGCAATTATCGATACCAGAGAGGCGTGAGAAGTGCCAGACCTAGCCAAGATGAAAAGGGGAGAGAAAGGATTCTCCAGCCCTGGACAAGGAACCCTTTAAGATGACACGCACACCAAAATGATGGATGCAAAACCTGTGAGCATATCTTTCATACCACCACTGGCCTTTAGTCAACTCTACCAGAGTGGAGAATGGATGGGAATCGGTAAATGGGATGAAAAGGAAGTAAGATCAAGAATCACAGAAGCGTCAATGATTGGTATACGCGTAGTGGTAAAGGAAGAAACCAAGATTAGGAAGATAACTTTGCGGCAACCAGTCCAGAATAAATATCACAATTACCTCAACATATTCAAAGAAAATGAAATACCCAATCTTTCTGAACACTAGAGTTAAGATTACTAGATCAAGCTCGAGGCAGGAATGGTAGTACCAGTTATACAGCTCTACCCAATAAGGGAAGAGGAATAGAAAGCACTGAGCAACCACCTCCAACAGAATCTGTAACAACAGTGGAATAGAACATCGTCCTCCTGGGCTGGGGCACTGAGCCTGTTTATCAAGAAGAAAGTGGGGAGCCTGAGTCTCTATGTGGATTTTGCGAGACCGAACACTGTATGATTAAAGGAGAAATAACATCTAGTATTGATCGACAAGGCATTGGACCAACTAGGATGGGCCAACTACTATACTAAGTTGGATATCAAGGATACATATCATAACATCCGGATGGCCAAAGGAGATGAGTGGAAATAGCTATCGGGTGTGATATGCACTATACAAATATTCAGTCTTACCCTTTGGACTATAAAATATGCCAGCAACATCCCGACGGTAGATCAACTCCCACTCGAGCGAATATGAGTATATATGCTGTATCGTCTACCTAGATGATATACTCATCTATACAGATAACATTGAGCAATACCACTGAGATATCTGGACCAGTCTGCAGGCATTACAAGAAGCCAAGGTCAAACTAAAGGCATTAAAATACGACTTCCATATAAACAAGATCTGTTACCTAGTATTTATTGTCAAGCGGCAAGAAGTATGCGCTGATCCTGTCCAAGCAGTAGCTATTGATGACTGAAAAGTACCAAAAAGTCTTAAATGAGTACAAAGCTGCGCAGGCTTCTGCAACTTCTATGGAAGCTTTATCATGGGAGTTGGCCATATGGCTAAGACCCTCTAAGATATAACAAGGAAAGAATTCACAGAGGAATCGGGATAAAGAGAACAATAATATCTGACGATACGAGAAGATGACTTTCTATGACACGACCACTAGGATGCTGTGACCCCTCGCTACCTATCAGGGCTGAGAGAGATACATCCAACTATGTATCCTGCGGTATTCTTGCACAATAAGGTAAAGAGGGATTTGGGACGCCGGTCGCATTTCGATCAAAAACGAGATCAAAGCTGGAGCAAAACCATGATATTTATAACAAGAAACAGTTAGCCATCATTCAAGCACTTAAAGACTAGTGGAAGTGTATATTAGGAAGTCAACACAAGATCCGAGTTATCATGGACTACCAGATCCTTTTAGGGTTTACCAGCAGTCTGGAACTCAATGGACAACAGATCAGATAGAGTGAGATATTACACCAATATGATCTCGGAATGCAATACTGACCAGGCAACGAAGGGGGAAAGCCAGATGTATTGGCATGAAGAACTAAGGACTTCCAGACAACAAAGCAATAAGGTTCCAATGACGAAGAATACTTTTTCAGAAGGAAAAGGGTTTCCCAAGAACAGAAGAAGAAGACTGTGGTTATCAATCGCGGGATGAAACAACCATGCATACTATCAACAATCACATGTATGAGGAATGGATATCATGAAGCACGGCCAGTGACCAAGCAATCAACGGGCTGAAGAAGGCTTTGAGGGGAGGCCTAAAAGATAGGAAAAACATAGGCCTTGGGCTATGCTGGGAGGAGAACGTATACCAAGAGTAGGATAAGAAGATAAGGCTCCTGGACAAGGAAGCTACGCAAACGGCAGCGATAAGAAAAAATCAGGATATCCGACAAGGGGGACCAGGTGCAAGGGCAAAAACTAGAGCATTGATTCAGAGATCATACCACTAGCCATCGATGCATGATGAGATTAAAAGATATGTGAAGAGCTACGACATATGTCAACGAACAAAACCACTTTAACACAGAGCCTATGGGCTGCCCAAACTGCTCGAAACTCCTAAAAGACCATGGCAACCTATAGCTCTTAATTTCATAAATGGACCGGCCGAAGCGAACTCTCATGATGCCATATGGATTGTTATTGACCAACTGACAAAAATGGGAAACTTTATGTAGTGCATGCAGATATGGCAGCACCCCACGCGTTCGACTTACTTAAAGACCCAGTCTTTATACTCAATGGCCTACCGGAAGGTATTACTTCCCAGAGAGGATGACTATTCACATCGTAAGTATACAAACAGGTTACAGGACAATTTCGTACCAGTCAACATTTGGTCACGGCCCTATGCCTGGAAATGGATGGATAGAGCAAATGAATGAATATAATGTTAAAACAATATCTACGAGCCTATGTCAACGACAAACAGAATGGCGGAATGGAATTCTTATCCAGGGCAGAATTGTCATAGAACCCCAGACAACAAGGGGCAATAAAGCTGATGCTCTTCCATGCGAATTTTAGATATGACCCATCATTTGACCCGACAGAATTCCAAGTCCCAAGCAAGATAACTCAGACCGACAATATGATAAAGATACAAAACATCTTATGACACGAAAGAACTCTAGGACAAATGAGGCAGAAGGAAAAGATCGATAAGTCCCACAAGGCTGCTGGAATCCTATGGTCAGTGAAACGGTGTAGTTGATACCACACAATATGCAGACCACAAGACCTTCAAAAAAGCTGCACTACAAGAAACTTGGAATATTCAATATAATCACACAGGTCAGATTGTGAGATTATAAACTCCACCTCCCCACCTTGATAAAGCCCACTCATCCAACGTTCCATACTAGCCTCCTTGAACAGTACGAAGAAAACGCTTTTTCCTCACAGAAGAACCTTCCCCCTCCACCTATTCAGATATATGGGCAAGACGAATATGAACCTGAAGAAATAATTGACCTCCACTTGCACTACAGTAAACTGCAATACCGTCCTAGGCTGACTAGGTATTCTCCCCCACATGTTTCTGAGTAGTATCTGTCCATCAACTTTGTGAACAAAAAAGATGTCATCCTTCTCTTCTACTGGTACTACCCGCACCAACCAGCAAGTGAAGGTCTGCACTGAGGCGTAGAAAAATGGTTGGGTGGCAGTTGAGGACCGCAACATATTTGAACAAAACATGTCAGGAGCACAACATGAAGTCAAATAAGCTGCAATAGAAAGAAGATGCAAGAAAGACATGGATGGCATGCAGTGATGACGACGGCACGGTCTATCAAAGCGACAAGGAGGGACAGAACTAAGGTCCTAGCAAGGCGACCAAGATAAGAGATTCCAACAGTGACCTGGGGTGGGCCAACTGCTAGCAGCAAGAGATAGGGGAGGAAAAGGAGACATGGGCCCCGACACAGTTCAAACATGAAAAGATCAATGGGGAGAACTGCCTATGCA
Source organism: Tuber magnatum (assembly GCA_003182015.1). Classification (NCBI taxonomy): domain Eukaryota; kingdom Fungi; phylum Ascomycota; class Pezizomycetes; order Pezizales; family Tuberaceae; genus Tuber; species Tuber magnatum. The sequence continues at coordinate 109,428 of PYWC01000068.1, forward strand.
GGTTCTGCTCCTGCTACTGGCAACAAGAAAGGGAAGTGAAGGAACAAGCTCCAAGGATGGAGCCAAGGAAGATGGGGCAGCACATAATCACGTTGCACCCAAGGATAGTTTAAGAGAAACCATCCACACCCAAGATGAAATGATAGCACAGGAAAAACAGATGGTTAATGAGCTGCAGGGAATGGTTGACTGACTCTGACAAATGGGCGATAGACTACATACAATAAAATGGATGGTACGAGAGCAAGAGGAGAGAGCAAGCAACTAGGGAAGGGCCTGGTGGGAGATGGTAGAGTAGTTGCTGGAGCAGTACGTCAATGCCAGGAACCACGAGCTGCGCACCTGTAAGTATGCAGTGGGCATTGAGGAGAGAGAGAGGAGGAGAAGGTAACTCTATTCTCATAGACTGAGCATATAGAAGATGGAAGCTAATGTCACAATCTGGCTAGAGGTGCACGGGCCAGGTGATGCAAGCAAGGAATGGGCTTCAAACATGATCTCATTTAGAGTTCATGGGGTTAAGTTATATTTCCAGACCCATAACTCTGTTAGCAGGCCGTGGGGCTCGTTTAAGTTCAAATTGATGTTTTGCACATGGCCTTATTAGTAAATCATGTGCTTGGTTATGTTTTGATTACATTTCACACATGGTATACAGTGGAGGTCATGGGGAGACTCTAGACTGACCAGTAAGGCTCAGCGTCAAGGCAGACTCATTTACCTTTCACATATGACCTTGTTAGTAGGTCTTGTGGCTTGTTTATGTTTCGCGCATGACTCTATTAGTGCATCATGTAGTTTCATTTATGTTTGTCTTTGATTTATGTTTCGCACGTGAACTTGCTTAGAGGTCCTGGCATTGGTTAATATTTTGCACAAATGACTCCCTTGAGTCATACAATGTTATGATAGATTTCGGCCCTGATCTCACTTGTGGAACTGGGCAAGGTTAGGGTTAGGGGAAGAGGCCTATATAAAGGCCGGGCTTTCACACATGGGTCAGCTCTTCACACAAATATCTACTATTATTTCCCATCTACCACTTTATACTCTTTGCAATATACAAACCTTTACACTCCAAACCTTTCTGCTATGTGGGTAAGACATAGAGTCAAGAACTTATCCACTTTGCAGACTAACTTAACAATATCAAGACTGAGACTCTTGGCACCACTGAGAAACTGATTCTTACTTAGGAATAATAAGATAGGGCCATGAGACTTGCAGAGATCTTGGACATGGCACAGCGCAGTTTGGGCGAGAAGATGAAATAGGTGGTTACATGTCGCCCTTGCAATGATTGGTGGGAAACCGTAACAGTTAAAGGTGATTGTAAGGTCAGCACAGTAGGGAACCTTTTTAAGCAAGATAATAAAATAATATTAGTATCTAGTAATATATTATATTGAACCTACAAGGAGAGTAGGGTTTGATAACTAGAAGTTAGTATGTAGGGCTATTGGTATAGCCATAGAGTTTTCTGTATACAAGCTAACGAAAACGGGAGGAGATTCTCACCAAAACATTTATCTACCAACACCCCACCCTCCACCCATTTGTTTTCCTACTACCATGGGCTATTTCAGAGCTGATATTCCAAGATCCAGCCTCCTCCGTCGGAGGATAGCATGGCTCACCGATCATAAGCAAGAGTCGTTCTTCCAATGAAATACACATCAACGTTTAAATCCCGAACCTCCCCAGGGCATCAAGCTGCCCCTTTATTCTGCCTGGAGTAGTGGTGTGGCCGTCGCTCAACCGATTTGCCATCTCAGGGCGCTTCTCCCTCCTCCACCTATTGTGACCTCTCCCAATGTTGGATTGATCTACAACACAACCGGAAAGAGCTTCGGCGTATCATCAGCCAAAGGTTCGCAATGATTTTGAATTATACTTGCGTTTCGGGTAGTTCCTTTGGAGACATTTTCATAACTTCTCACCCCGGGGCATTAGCCATCGCTCCGGGATGTGGCTGAATGTCTGGTTTTGTCACCGGGTATCATACTTTCAATATCGTTGAAGAGAAGTTTGAGCTCGGAATTTTCATTGCAACGCAAGTCCTATTTGCACCTCGTCTATGTTTCGCCCGCCATATCTTTGAGCCCTCAGCGAGCGATACCTGAGCCACGCTTGGCAATATTTGGCAGCTTAGGCTACCTGTGGTCAACAGTAGTAGAAAGGCAAGCCATGTCACACCTCGCTAAGGATGTTGCCTCGCATCACTGGGGGCTCATACAGTCTAGGCTTCCCGAAAGGCTGCGTCCCTCCCCCTTTTCCGGAGACATACCTTGGGTAACAGCGCGGGCCAATTGATCAGTGTCATAGGCTGAATAAACCCCAGCACCAGGCTTATCTTGGATATTATACTAGTTCCACCTTGTGGAACCTTAACTCGCCAGAATACCTCTGGGTGGTAATTTACTCCTACAGAGTCGTTTGTGGCACCGGCCCTGGGCAATTGGTCAGTAGAAATGCCACCCAACATGCTTAGCCCAGTGAGTCGATAGAGGGTTTGTTTCATTTTTTTTTTGCGACCAAGTGTGGGGAAAATACTACTGTAGTACTGTTCTGTATTTCGGGGATGAGAATAAGCGTAGTGAAATTCGCACTTTACTGGATTTTAACCGACCAAAGTTTGGTGAATGTAACCATGCAAACAGCCGATCTCGGTGTTTTTTTTGGCGGTGGAAAAAAGTCAGGTGAACCCAAAATGTGCGATACCAATCACAAAACTTCATGCTCTCGCCTTGGCTGAGTGACCCCGGAACCAATGAGAACCGTTTCAACTCACTTTCTCTTAACATTGAGTACTGTACAATATCATTCCTTCGAATGGGAAACCTACGGTTTTCTTTTACTTTTTCTATAATATGATAGTAGCAGATCTTTGGAGCTTACGATAAAGCAGTACTTCAGTCCCTACAATAGTCATGCACTAGGCACACTGTCATTGCCTAGTAATTGCCAGTCTGTCCTCTAGGAAGTAGGTTTTGGCTTATAGTCTAGGAATCGTATTCAATATGGTTCCGGAAGCCTAAACTCTGTACTAACTTTCCGGCAAAAAATGAGATGCTTTGGTATGTAACACCAAGTGTAACACTTCTAAAATAGTTCATCCTAGCCCTTAAAAATTTGTCAGCATATAAGATGTGGAAATATGAGTGACAATTCATGTTTACTGTACATAGTATGATATGATACTAGTATTCCCAGTCTCATTAAAATTATTTGATATCATATTACCTACACCTGTATAAAATATTTTCCTTTTTGCACAAGTTTATATCCATACTGTGATTCAACTCACCTTGTCAAACATTCTTTCATATCCCTTCAACTTCATCAAATTGTACACAAACATTCTTCTATACTTATAGTGAATCTTATATAACTCTGGTATACATAACTGAACTTTGAGTGATAGGTTTCAAAACCTAAAATTTACATAATAAATTTCATGCATTACACTTGGTGTTACATACCAAAGTGTCACATTTTTTGTCAGAAAGTTAGTACAGAGTTTCGGCTTCTGGAACCATACTCAATTAAATTTTGTCAAATGGAATCTGAAATATATCTATATCTCCACCAACCCTGATAGGACCTACAATAACCTAGGTTATGTGGTTATGTAATTGTACAATAACATAGTACTATCAGGAATTGTAAATAAGGAATTCCTACAATCTTTGTTTTTCTTTTCTTTAATTTCAAATATATTACTACACTGCTGTGGATTATTTTTATCATCCTCTTCTCATTTCTTGACAATGTTATAAACATATTATCATTCAAGCCACGTGCCTTAAATTGATATACAGCAAAGAGCTTGGTATTCAAATCTGAACTGGCAGTTATAGCACTTGTGTTTCAGCCTAGTCGACATTCTAAATTGCACAAATCATATCAATCCCTAGCCCTGCGGCATGCATCCTTCCATCTTGTGAAGAACGTGACAAAATACGAGCGGGGAATAAGGCTGGGAGGGGTATACGTTTAGTTGGTTCCCCCCTCGCTCTTATCGCGGGAACGTTTTTTTACCCGTCCTTTCCGCTCCCGTTATTCTACTGCCAAACTATTTCATTAAGCTCAGTCCTTTGTTTTCCCCTGCCGGCACACCTGTTTGTTTGGATACAAAGTCTTTTATTAATATACCCAGCCTTGTCAAACATTCAACAACTATGAAGGTTACTGGGTTCATACTGCTCGCAGCTTCAATCGGGATTGCAGCTGCATCTGAGGAATTCAAGCCCGAAAACAAACCCGTCAACCGTCGAGATGCAGTCCCTGTCCCAGACGTATTTATGAATGCAATACCAGCCGTGGCAGCTCTTCGAACGAGAGACTGGGAGGAGCCAAGCTACTACGCTAGCACACGGGGAGGAATCGTGAAGAGGAGTTTGTTGGGGCCTAGACAATGGAAGTGTGAGACGGTGGGGCAGATCAATTGTTCTTCATCGGGATCGACCCCAACGCCCACCCGTCCACTGACACCCACCCCTCCACTGACACCCACCCGTCCACTGACACCCACCCGTCCACTGGCACCCACCCGTCCACTGACGACCTCCCGTCCACCGACGACCTCCCGTCCACTGACGCCCACCCCTCCACTACCATCGCCGACTTGTCCTGCTGGCTACTCCCGCTGCTCCGGTAGTGATACTTGCTGTCCCGCTGGCG
>PYWC01000068.1:124514-167267 GCA_003182015.1 Tuber magnatum
CATAGATTTGCTGATTCCTGTCTTCTTTTTCTCTTCGGGTATGTGGTGGTGCCATGGTGGGTGATGAGGTGGGGGAGAGGTGTCGTTGCACCGTTGCCGGGCAGGGGTGTAATTATTTAACTGACACGACTGTACACAACCACACAACTGTTGGCCAATGAAGTCCAGGCCTCACGGCATCGCTGGTGTGATATTTTAGGAATTATGTCTCCAAATTAGAACTACTTCTGAGTTCCATAGCTAACCAATTGCACCCTGCGGAATCCCAGATTCATGGATTGCATATAGTTTTGCATAACACAAATTCGGATCAATGGTTTCTCAAAGTCTCCAAGAGTCTTGGTGGTGCAAGGTAGTGCCACTCCCAGCGATTGACAACCTAATTCGAGGACCAGGGTAGTGCCACTTGGCCCCTAAGATGGCGTAATGCTATCAATATTTTAGAGTAATGTTATACTGTTATCCTGCCTACTCCTTCAGCACAGTTAGAGACTTGTATTCTTTCTCTGGCTACCCTTCCTAGTAGGGTAACTTGCCTACCTAAGGTCCCTAAGTATGTTGACCTTGCCTATACCTGTGTGTTAGGTATCCTTGTACCTAAGTACCCAGGGGCATGTTTCTGCTCAGCGGGACCATGACTATAGGGTACCTGTGAGGTGTATAATTGCATGCCTGCCTATCCCTATCGGTTGACTCTCTGCTTACCACTGCGAGCATAGGTTTCGATTGCCACAGCTCATACATGTTATGTTGTTTTATTAGCAATATTGTTACAACCTTCTCTCACTTTGACACCATACTATGCAATTGATGATAGGCTGCTTCTTCTCTGACATGGAAATATTCTGGTATGCTACTGGACTAGGCTGAATTTCGATTTTGGGTACCCTCTGGAGGAGGTGGAGTCTTTGATATTCACTTACTTGGGGGATTGGTTGGGTGCACTTAGGCTCTGAGCATGGTACGCAGAAGTGCAAGTCACCAGTAACTTCAAGTAGCCAGGCCCAAAAAATCCTCGTGTGCGATCAATCATGGGTCTTCGACAAGCCTCCTTCTTTCCACAGTTATGGCTTCTACCATTATTTGATAAGTTACCAATTAACAATCCTTGTCCCTAACTCTTATTCTTATCTATCTGTTGTTTGCCCACAAGGACAAAAGGGGGCTAGCTAGTACAAGTAAACTGGCCTGTTGCATCGATATATACAAAGCGCCCCTCTAATATGTCATAAAATAAAAACTATCATGCCTGTCTTTGTCTGTTTCTGTATAAGCCCAATTGTATTATTTAACAGATTAGTTGAAATCAAATGTTTATCATAAAATACAATAGTTCATCCAACCGTCATGTGACCTGGGTTATGTTTTGTGTGCTATTGGTTGATACATATAATGTTTTGAGTTTGGTATTGCAGTGTCGCTAAATACTGGTATTGTTTCATGATTTATCGCTTCATATACAAAATGTTTTATGTTTCGTTTCCCTGTATCGCTTGATACTTGTATTGTTTCATGTACTATGATGTGCTACAGACAAGGATTTATAAAATCACTCATACTGTGTATAAGTTATAAGTTGAATTTAAACACTGCCGATTGTCACCATGGAAATGTCATACTTCGAGTAAGTGTCTTCTAGCTATAGTTCGTTGACCAGTTACTTCTTTGATTGCCTGGTAGGCCTTGTTACAGTGTCCTTTTGTAATCAGCAGGTATATCTTATTGATCAAGAAGCTATTTGCTTCTCTCATATGACTATGCAAACTGGATTCCGGTCTGAATACAATACATTTCTTTATCCCCTGGACGGGATTTGAAATCCATTAGGACTAGGGCTGATAAACCTATGCAGGTCCAACCAGAAACTAAGAGTGGGGAGTAGGAGAGGCTGGCAGTATTCAGCTGTACCTGCAAAGCACTATTGAGTCATTACAGGCTCAGAGAAGGAAGCAAGTCCCACGAGAAGACTTAACAAGAAGAAGTTAACTAGAGCAACTGAATGAACAAAGAACCAATTTTGCAAGTAGCAGAGTATGGCGACTGATCGCAGGAGACATCTGTAGGAAAAGCGGGAGGGAATCCACTGTGGAATTAGCAAAGATGGTATCAAGCACTTCAGAGACATTCTCTCTCAGGCCATGGGAAAGGAAAGGCACCCGTGGCACTACTGAAGACACAAAGCCCTATCTCATATATACTAAAGGAGGAAGAAAACTAAGTTCCCCTGGAGACCGTGCCCCCTAAATCACACGATGACTCACCTGACAACTGATCATATAATGGCTCTAGTAGCAAGAAATCTAAAGACGATGTATCAGAAGAGAAATCTCATACACCAGGTGGCCTATAGGCCAGGCATCCAGGGCCGAAGATCAAGGTTCCGCTGCCTCCAACATTTTCGGTTGAAAAGGAGCATCTAAACCTGGAGGTGTTTGATAGATATTTTACAACCACATCCCAGTACGTCGTAGTACATAAAATTGTTGAACCAAAGGAAGCAAGTGGAGCTTACCATGGGAGTTTCTGTACAGGGAAACCAGAGGCAGCCAACCGCCAAGTGATGATAAAGCACTATGACTGTGGAGAAAAAGTTGGAGAATCAACACTCATACAATATCTAAGGGACAGCTTCCATTCCTCACAACACATTGAAAAACTTTATAAGACGCTCAAAGACATTCAGCAAGTTCATAGTGGAAACAGGGACCAGACCACACTAGTAGCTATGGACCTACTATTGTACCAGAGGTACCTACCCAATAGAACTGTATCTCAGTACATACTGAGGCAGAGGCCATAAAAGGCGATGCATCGAAAGTTACGGCAAGTGGTAGAACCCATCAAAGAAGAAAGAGATAATTTCAACCAAGATGTTAAGTAAGCAGAATAAAAAGATATGATACTATACGAGGGTGGAGTTCACTAAAGACACCAACCATTGCTATGAGACAACTGGGAATGGTCCTCATAAGAATATAACAAAAAGGACGGACCATGCCACAAAGGAACAATAGGAAACGAAAATAAGTATAAGCAATAAAAGAGGGTAGATGAAGGCATATGTTAGGAATACGGAAAAAAGGGGTACTAAGCCAGCGATTGTTACCCCAAGAAAGCTAAAAGTAAATCAGTGAAAAGAGAAACCAGTACAAACCAAGTGAAACCAAGGAGGAGCTATGAAATTGTGATAAACCCAATTCAAGTGGAAAGCTTACAGATACAACCATGGACTATGAGCATTCTGCGTGATATAGTAGAAGAAACAATCCACATTAACGGACATCCAGCGAAGATGCTATTGAACATAGTAAGGATTCGCTGTGATATAATCCACACCACCTTTATTGCAACCCATCAAATCCCCCCAGACCGCTATCTGCAATCAACTATGGTTAAGATAGCCAGTAATGGTTCATACTCCTCAAGCCACAAGAAGTGTAGGCAGATAGTAGGAATTGGGAAAAAGAAAGTCCATACATAGGGGATGTTGGTAGGAAACATTACTAAATACAACCCCCTTGTCAGAATACTATTCCTGGAAACGTACAACACCCATATCCAATATGGGGCTGCAGCCGCAGAGTGTCCCTATAATAAACTGTGAGTAGTTGACTGATCAACAAGTAATAACATTAGAGCCGCTGTATTAGACACCATCACAACCACCCTGTGGGAAGAACACCAGCATGTGTTTCTTGACAATATTCCTGAAACTCTATCAACCGTAAAACAAATAAACTACCATATTCAGTTCAAAGACCAAACTGACCTAGAAAACAAGCCCGTGTACATCATCCATGAAGAGTACAAGGAAGAGCTCATGAATGAGATAAATGAGAAATTGCGTGCCAGGATTACCAGGCGACAGGAAGTGGCAGGTGTGGCATCTATGTTTGTCCAATGAACATCGAATGGTAGGATCTGTATCCTGCTGGATCTGAAAGTTCAAAACAACAACACCATCATGGATATCCCTTCTATTTCCAATCAACAACAGATCCTAAACTGCCTTGGAAGACCAAGGTCCAGAAGTAAGATTGACCTTAGGGATATATTTTTCCAGACCTGCATAGACCAAGCGAGTATTAGGTTCAACTTCTGCAAGACCACCAGTGGGGGATTTCACCAGGAGAAAATGCTGCAAGGAGACATGAATGCAGAAGCAACCTTCATGCAAATAATAGAAGATCTGTTAAGCCAATTCCTAGACTATTTTGTTTGAACATACCTCGATGATTTCCCATATTGTTGGATACATCTGCGGAGCATGAGATGCATATCCAACAGGTACGTGAACGACTCCGAGAAGCAAAATTCTATTCAAGCAAGAAAAACTCAGTACCATTCACTGAAAAGCTAGGAGTACTTGGACATATAGCAGACAACCCTGGGTTAAATGCCTTACCAGAAAAAACGACATCTATTCCATGATGCGATACATCACTAACAAAAAGAAAATGCCATGATTTCTTAAAATAGTGAAGTGTGTGGCCCCGTTTATCCTACATCATTGTACTCTAGTGGTACCATTGACTAATCTGATGGGCAACATCGAATTTGAATGGACACACATACATCAAACAGTATTTGACCTGATTGAGAAGTAGATCAGCTATCAACAGGTGATATGATGAATAGAAATACACAGTAAGAAACCAATGTCATTAGTAATGGAGACCTAGAACTTAGAGATTGAAGGATCAGTAGGACAAGGAGCTACATGTGAGGTAGCCTGACCAGTTGCTTTGTAATGGAGAATATTTACCAACCCCCAAGCAAATTGTGGAACTGCTGACCAAGAGGGACTAGTGATAGTGGAAGTACTAAACTGGTCCCCCTACCACCTGCTGGGAAATGCCTTCATGATAGTTATTGATCAGGAACTCCTGACTCACCTACGACCCTCTAGGAATGCCAGCAGGAGATATGTTAGATAGCTCAGTGCCTTTGCACAGTACGATGTCAAAATAGCCTTCCCACCCAGAAGGACAAACCATTCAACTGATGCCCCTTCCCACATATATTAAGACAAGCCAGACCTGAACGCATAATATGTCAAGTGCTATACGAAGGCAGTTGATGATATTTCGGATAACATAGTTTACAAACAAGTATTAAAGCGAATGGAACTTGACTGAACCTCTACTTTGACACCTTCTTTCATTTTCATATATCAAATATCCCAATAGGTCCCCAGTACCACCCAGGGGCTACTACTTACGGGTTGCATGAAGTGATTGGGGTGACCTGCACACCTGGTAGAGTCGATCCCCGGAGGACCTCCAGTATATAAAACTTCACTATTCACAACACAGGATAAACTATTACCATTACTACCAAATTGATATTAAATTTATAAACAACTATTGCAGACCACTTAATCAACTAGTCATATGACCCCGCAGTGAGGGACCAAGACATCTGAGCAGCATACTAGACCCTAGCCCTTCTGTAGCCTACAGGATACACAACTAGGAATAGCAAGAAACAATAGCCTCAGTCATGCCCACAGTAATGAACAAGTACCATCATGGCATTGATGATGTTCGGGAGGAGGAAGAGGAAGATGGCCCACCTGAGACAACTGGAGGAAGTGAGAGGGTAGATGAAATAGATATTAAACAAGGAGTCAATAAAACAATAGAAACCTTTGCCGTACACCTAGTTTCTGCATACTAGAAGGAACAAATATGGAAAAAGATAAAGGAGAATATGGGTTTTGTATGGGATTTGTCTTCCTACACAGTAGTGAAGGGAATGCCATTGTCTACAATGAGATATAGACAGGAATGCCGGTATATTCTGAAAGGCACCACATTGGGAAACACAATAATAAAGGAATATGCCATAGCCAAGATACAAAGCGGAAGGCATAGCCATGCTGAACGAAACAAACATTATGAGATGGAATACCACTTCTGGCTAGAGGTGAGGAAGGATTTCAGGGCATGTATTGCCGAACATCATACGAGTCAGACCAACTAGGGACTCGTGAGACTACTAAGAGGCAGGGTTTAGACAAGAATCCTGCTATCAGAAATCTTCAAGTGAATGGCTATTGATTTCATAGAATATGGCAACAATTTAAGGGATACAATACAGTTTTAGTGGCCAGTGACAGATTCTCAGGATATACCAGCCGGAAGCCAATGAACAAGCACATAATGGAACTAACAATATGGGAGCTGCTATCGAACCATAAATTTACACTCTGCTGTTACCCCACAACAATAATACAGAATCAAGACCTGCACTTTGGAAATCACCTGTGGAGGCAACAGTGTCAATCATAGAGAATTGAATACATCAAAGCGGCTACCGGATACCATGGAATAAATAGACTTGAGAAATAAAAAATTCTGGAGTTGAAGACTATCTTTTGCAACCAAAATAATGCAAGGCCAAGTAATGCTTTCACTAAAGTCATAGAAATAGCAGCCTAGCTCCATGGGAGATGGTCAGAGACCTTGGTTACATTTCTCGACAAAGCAGCTATGGGGAAAAATCCTACCATTTCCTCACCGAGGAAATTGCAAAAACCCCACAGTGCCAGCTGCGGAAGAATTATTAAACCCATAGTGGGTGTTCTGAAATAAAGTGTTTGATGCGATAAAATTGGCACATTTTGTAAGTACAAGGACAGCCATGAAGTGACAGAGAAACTACACTGTGATTGGGACAGTGAACCAATACTTAGTATATGGAAACCATTTTGCCACCCAATCTAGACAAAGGGAAGGAATTTCCACCTTTCAGACAAGGATCCTTTAAGACAATTGAATGCGATAACTATAAAGCGAGCAATACGGTGGGTCTAGATACAAGAATGTACTGAAACTGGAAAGAGACCTTCCACACATCTCTACCGCAAGGTTAGTGTTTAAGGACAATTTTACCGTCGCTGGAATAAGGTGAGTAACGTGTTCACACCAGGGGTGCTAATCATGCTTTAAGTACAATAGTAACAGGTGGCGTACTTGCTTGACAGGATCTGAGAGCTGTGTAGACAAAAGGACACTTCAAAAGGGTTTAACAGGAGAGCTAGAACCAACTGTTCAAGCAAGTATATCACGAATACGGTTAGCCGAAGTCTGCTGTTTCAATTGTGAAATCATTACTGTCTAAATACAAGTTCTTACTCATCTCTAGTATGAGTTATAACATAACCCATTCAAAGCATCAAGCGATACCCTTGAAAAATAACAAGTATCAGACGATACTGTAAAACAAAACATAAAACATTCAAAGTATCAAACGATAGTGGAAAACAAAACCTAAAACATTCAAAGTATCAAGCTATATCTTTGAAACATAACATGTATCAACAATACTGTAAAACAAAATATAAAACACAATCTAATACCCGTACCGGTTATATTCACCTAAACAAAACAACCGTTAAACCCAAACAAAACTAATAGTAATTCTGAAAATCAAAATTCTCAAAGAAATCCTCCAGGCTATATCCCTTATCATCGGGGAAAGCATCGCCCTGCATGTAATTCGATGATAAACAACAAGTGCAAAATCCAACTTCAATAAAGAAACTATTTTCATACCAGGGCATGTTACAGTAGTCCTGCACTCTGACATTGTCCTTGCAAACCACTTGGACCATGCCACATTCTTCACAATGAGAGCACCAGATTTTAGAGAAACATTCAGTAGATAGGAGAGTACTACAGTTCAGTAAGAGTCCAACAAGCTGATACCGCTACCTCACGCTAAGTTCCCCATGGTTTGACATCATTATGATTTTGGATAGAAAGGTGTTAGGTTGTAGTGGTGGTCGTGTGCTGCATCCTCTATTGCTTCATCTTCCTAACTGGTCAATTTGAATACGATATCAAAGTAAGCTGCCCAGCAGCCTTCCTTCGCTCATTCTTCGTTAACATCTTCCCCTAACCAAGTGGTATTGGGTAGCTCTCGTGACCCATATCTTGTTGCTGGTCTGGTGATTCCTACCAAGACCTGTTAAATGTTCGGTGGTGTTTCTTCCTTGTTGTATTTCCACAATTCCTTTACCAGTTCCAGGCTGTACTGGAGTCCTTCCAGAGGTTCTCACCTGTCTTCACTTCCTGGATATCCTTTCTATTTCACTATGAATTTGTTATCATTGTATTATTTTCCATGGGCCAAGGTTTCCTCAACTTCTTGTTCTGAGTTCTCCATTATCAGGATCGGGGTAGGACTAGCATGGGATCGTCCAGAGAATCTTTTGTTATCATTTGGGTAGTAACGTTTAACTGAGGTAGAGTGAAAGACACCTGTGTCGTTCTGATAGGTTCTCCAGCCCATTGTGACTTCGTAGTTCTCGGTAAACGCGTCAAATTCTAAACTCTCTCAATGCCCCTTGACATTGGGATTGTAGTTTCCTACTCCTCCCAGATATCGTAGCAAACAGGTCTCCATGCACCAGGACCATGTCTGTAATAACCATAGGTTTGTGAGGTCTTCCGTGTCATCCTGTTGTATTTGTGCTTCGGTGTCATACTCGCTTTACTGCTTGAAAAGCTAACTCCCAATCTGTCTTGTGCCAGTTCAGCTAGTGATCCAAGTCTGGGACTGCTGAGTTCTGGAAGAAGCCTGTCGGTAGTAAGGGGTAGTTTGGTCCATACATCGCCATCTACAGTGACGTGTTGAGGGTTTCTGAAAAGACTGCATTCAGGGATGCCGCAAGCATGGTAAGGAGGGGTTCCTAGTTCATCTGCAGTCCATTGACCAAGTTCCCTAGTCTGGTTGTGAGATCACCAATATTTCGTTCAACCAGTCCATTAGTTTCAGGGTGGCCAGGCAGCACTGTAATGGGTTCGATTCCAACAATCCGCATGTCTGTTGCCACCAGCTCGCTTGGATATGAGGGTCAGCACTACTGATTATCAAGAGGGGATGGCCAGGAGGGATAAAGATGTCTTATTCCAGGAGTTTCCTTGTTCCTTCTGCCATGACTGTCATGTTGGTAGGTATAAGTCACATATAGCTGCTTAATCGGTCCACTGGACCTAAGAACCGGTCAAATCCATTTGACTTATTGAAAGAACCTGTCAAGTCAATGGCAATCGATTCAAATACCTTGGAAGCTTGGTTGAGTGCTTGGGTTCTTCCTTCTCCTTGGTGGATTGGTTCCTTGTTTGTCTGGCAGGTGTCACATTGCTTCACGTAATTGTGAAAGTCCCTCCTGTCCTCCAGCCAGTAGACATATTCAGTCGCATATCTCAGGTTTCACTATGCACAGTGATTTTCTTTGAAATATATCTCATACACGACACATTCTCGCAGGGCTTTCCCCTTGAATATCTGCCCCTTAAGAATAAAGAGGGAGTGTTCACCATAATGGGTTCTCATGTATAGCATATTGTCCGCTATGTGGACTGCTTCCCAGTCTCCTTGTTCAGCACGCCTCAGGCTCATGACTGCGTGTAGACTAGTTCGTTTTTTTGTCCCAATGCCATCGTTTGTTGGAAAGCGATATGCATCTCGCGATATGTATCCATAACATCCTACTTCCCTTTACGCAGGGCTGCTCTAGCCAGGATCGGTCCTGTGTCTTCTTCTTTCTCCTGAACCTCATAGAAGGAATGGCGATACCCATGCATCAGGGGGGCATGACTGATGTAATCAGTTTGTTGTTGTAGATGTTGAGTGAGCCTCCATACAGGGCGTTTATTGTAGGTCGTCCCAGTGGGCATGACGGGGTGGTCGCCCTATGGGTTTCTATTGCTAGGGTCTGTTGCTATTATTGAGTCTACGGAGTTAGCAGGATTACTGGTAGTTGTGTCAGTATATCAGATAGTGCTGCTACTACCTGGAACATGTGTTCGCCCCATTCAGATCCCTAGCCAGTACTACTCCATGAGGGCAGTGCTTCTTCCTCTCTCGCTGGTTGGCGGCAATCATGTAGTTTCTAGAACCGCATGGGGCATGGCGGGGAGGGAGGAAAGGTTTTCTCTGCCATTGAGGCCAGTGCTATAGAAGGGTTTTCGTAGGATGTAGAGTCAGAGATGTCATCCTCCTGCAGCGTGTGATCCAGAACAGGTCATGAAGTCTGGTCATCAGAGTCTTCAAACAGGCGGGAGAGGGCATCTGCCAAATAGTTCATTCATTCTAGGCTGTAGACCACCCTGGCATTCTATTTGCTTAACTTGCTTATCCAGCAGGTCCTCCTTCAACCAAGGACCTGGTCCATCTTCCCATTGACCAGGGGTTGATGTTCCATGATAATAGTGAATTTGGAACATGTAAGCATATGGTTGAATGCTTGGAGCGCATCGATCACCACCGGTCCTTCCTGGTCTCTGGTGCTACAGCTGATTTGTGAATTTGTAACCTTATGGCCATGGTGGGCTGCAGGGTGAGCCATTTGGTCTGTTGGCCCCTTGCCAACCCATGCTCCTACCAGAATACCCGAGACATCAGTTATCCACCATATTGGTTCTCTGGAGTTATAATTTATCGGTCTGATCACCTGTACCTGTTTGATTAGTTCTTTGATGTTGGAAAATGGTTTATCATGTGACTCTGTCCAGACAAATTCTACTTTCCCTGCACAATCTGTAAGGGGTATCATGACAGTAGCATAGTACGGTAGGTATTGCGCAATATGTTTACCAGGCTCAGGAATTGTTGCGTTCCTTCGGGTTTCTTGGTGTAACCTATTCCCCAATCGAAGCTAGTTTCCCTGCTGAGGCATGAATTCCTTCCATGTCTATAACATTTCCTGGTACTTCTAGTGATTTCCCCAATAGGGTTGATCTCTCTTTGATGGCACAAAACTTGGCCTGCCATAATGGTTCGCATACTCTTCAGATATGTTGTATGTGTTCAGTTCTTGTATTGGAATAAATAAGGATATTGCGAATGGACACTGGTACAAGGTGGTCTAAGAAGTTAAGGAGTGAGTCTCCGATGATGCGTATAAAGGTAGAGGGTGCATTTAGGTGACCTGGTAGCATAACCATGCTTACGAACCCAGCGAAAGGGGTTTAGAGACTATTGAACATCTCGCTTTAGGGATTGATTCGGGTATGAAAGTAGGTATCACTTAGGTCTATCTTCCTTCAGAATCTTGCCATTCCCCAAGTGTTCAGGTTCTTTATTTGATTTAGGATTGACAAGCTATCCATAACTGTGTTGTCATTTCGTAGCTTCAAGTCCACCATTGTTCTGATCCTCCTATCGGGTTTCAGCTAAACAAACATAGGCACCGCTCGTGGTGACTTAGTCCAGTAGATAACTTCAGTCCTTTACTTCTCCTTTATCTAGTTGCATGGTTTTCTTTTGTATGTCTCTGTTGTAGTGTATCTCGCTTGGTTTCGCAAATCTGTTGTATCTTGCAGGGGCTTGTGTTGTTTTATCTCACTAAGAGACAGCAATACCTCCGCAATCCTCTCATAGAATACACCTGGAAACTCAGTTAGGGTTTCCTCCTGTTCCGGTTCCCAAATTGCTACTCTGAACTCCGCACTGCTTAGTTTGCAGACTACTCAGACCTTTTCTACAGGGAGTTCAATCTCCACTTCACCATATCAGAGAATAGCTCCGTGCTTGGTTAGGAAAGGGATCCCTATCAGTGCATCATAATTGGCTATATTCCCAACCTTCAACCGTTGATTTGGTAGCTTAATGGATCCGAGTTGGATGGTTAACATGCAAGTCTTATGACTTGTCAATCGTGATCGCTTCATGGCCATATTCATAGTGACCGGTATTTTCTTCTGTTGACCAGAGATGTCCTGGGTTGTATCAGAGGTGTTCCTGATTATATTGGCGCCCACTGCGCCTGTGTCAAATAACACCATAGCCAGTGCACTATTAATCAAAATGGTTCCTTCCAGACATTGGTGGAGGTGTAGTGTAGGGGCCAGGAGGGTTCAATAGCACTCAATCTGAGTCTGTGCATCACCTGAGTTGATTTCTACCTCATCAAACTCCTGCATCTCCACCGCATTTACCAAAGTTTTTGCCTTAATTTGCTATTTAGTCGGACAGTCTCGTGCTATGTGTCTCTTCTTGCCGTGGTCAAAGGATTCTCCATTCTCCTTTTGTGTCTGTTTTGTAGTCCTAGGGATCTTAGGCTAGGTTGGTTTCATCTTTTTTTCCCATTGGGGTTGCTTCCCCGGCCGTTTTCCATCCTGTTTTGCTGCACATGGCTTGCAATAAGCACTAGTCTTATGCAGGATGGAATCCGGCTATGCTGTATTCGCAATGATGCAATCTATCTCATCATCTTCGGGCCCCATTGGTTTTAGCACTTGTGTAAGTCCGGTATCCATGGCATCATAGAATGTTCCTTTTAGCATATGGTTGTTGACTGTGAATGCAGGCATTCATCCTTGATACATCAGGAGTTCGGCGGCTGTTGCAACCAGTAGAGGTACTAGGTTATGTTTTGTTCTACAGTATCGTTTGAATATTGTTATGTTTCAAAGGTATTGCTGGATATTTTACTTGTTTTATGTTTGCTTTGATAGTAGCGTTCGATACTTGTTATGTTTCAAAGGTATCACTTGATACTTGGATTGTTTTATGTTTGATTTGATAGTATTGTTTGATACTTGTTATGTTTTAAAGGGATCGTTTGATACTGCGAATGTTTTTCATTATCGCTCATACTGCAAATGAGTGACAGCTTGTATTTAAACACCGCTAATTCCGTGATGGAAACAGCAGACTTTGACGGACACTATCTCTGTTGTACTTGGTTGAAAGGTTACTTCTTGATCCCTTATTACACCCTTTCGCAGCCTCCTTTGGTCGCCACAGCTCTCGCCTCTTGCTGAGCAAGTAGGCCGCCTGTTACCATCGTACACAAAAGCGTGATCAGCACGCTCGGTGTGAACATGTTACATTTTGTTAACCTCAGCAAGTGGTCACAAATATTGTACCTGGATGAGGCCTGATCAGCCTACAGAAGTCCACCCACAAACGCTAGCAGCCAGAAGCCGCAGAATCCACGGCGGTCGGCTTTGCGGACACATACTATTGAAACAGGCACGAGGACAAGTGGGAAGCAAGTTCCAGATGAAGGGCTACAGCGCCCCAGACAACCCAAGGAACCAAAGGACACAGAAGAGTCCAGTTGTGATGAAGCTGCGGGCCAGGTTGTGAAAGCCAGGGCTTCACGAACCTCAGACAAAGTAAAGAAGAACAAGTCAGGACACCAGAAGACCCCCCACTATCACCAAAGAACCCCTCTGGAACAGAGTACGGTGAAAGCGAGGACAGCGAATCCGACATGCCTAGCTCAGAAGCCCCACCACCTCCACCAGTACCCCCAACTGGTAGTGCTGATGACCAGCCAGGAAGGAAGCGAAAGATAAAGCTACCGCCATCTGAGAAGTTTAGTGGAAACTGAGATGCGCTGAAACATGTAGTGTTCAAGTGATGGGGAACCTCAATATGCCAGTACCTGCACAGACAGGGAATCAAAGCATGCAAGAAGGACACAGAACTCTGTGTCGGAGCTTTCTGTGAAGTAGTTGCCTAAAAAGCATACGACTAATTCATGGATGAATATGACGATGGAAACTACATCAGTGGATATAACGTGCTGGAATACCTGCCGAAACGATTCCCATCCAGCCTAAACTGAGAAGAACTCTACAAAGCCATTAACAGTATTCAGCAAGTATGGAATGGCAGAACCGGAAGGATAGCGAAGATCACTACAAAGCTCCTAATGTGCCGTGGACGAATCCCGGGACTCACAGTCAACCATTATGCTCTGAAGCGAAGATTCTATGACACCATGGATACTCTACTTGGACAGGTGGTGGAAGCAACGGAGCGCGAATACCATGACATTGACGATACCATCACGAATGCAGAACGACAGGTTGCGATCCTGCATGAAATGAGTGCATATGGAGGGCAAAGTGCAGGAAGGCGAGAGAGCAGACCACAAAAGAAGCCTCATCAGCAAGAGAAGAAGACGAAACCAATCCAGAAGAAGATCCCCAGAAATACCAAACAGAATCGAAAGTAGAACAGAGAATGCTTTGAAAGTGCAAAGAAAGAATACATGGTGTGAGACTGCCCTACCAAAGGACAGATTAAGACAGAAACATCAGCCAACCAGGTTGAGACCAAGGAGTTCGAGGAGGTAGAGATCAACTCAGCAGATGCGGAGACTGAGATTGAGTGCTACCAAACCCTCCCAGCCCCTACGCTCCATCCGCACTGAGCGTTACAGGGAACAACCTTCATTAATGCCGCACGCGTGAGGGTATTGTTTGGCACAAGAGCAGTGGGCACAGACATTATTACCAACACCGTTGTCACAACCCAGGGCATCTCAACTGACCTGATGAAAATACTGGTCACTGTAAACATGGCCATGCAGGGATCATGATCAACAGGCCATAAGATTTGTGAAGTAACCATCCAACTTGGTTCAGCCTGGCTACCGAACCAAAAGGTGATGGTTGGGAATTTGGCGAAATATGATGCGCTACTAGGGATACCTTTCCTGACCCCGCACAGGGCTGTTATCCCAGGTGGAAAAGCTGTGATTGAACTCCAAGAGGAAAAGGTCCGACCACTATGCAAACCAGCAAGTGCAGAGTTCAGAGAGGCTATTTGTGAACCTGAACAGCCGGAAATCTTAACTGAGTTTGCAGATGTATTCCCAGCGAAGATTGCGGAGACCTTGCTGCCTCTTAGAAAGGTGAACCACCACATTCACCTAAAGGATACAACAGACGTCCGAAACCAACCAACATATGCTATACCAGAAGCATACAAAGGAAAGGTCTGCGACTAGATGAATGACAAGTTAAAGAGTGGAGTTGTCTACTGGACCGAATCCCGAGCAGTAGCGCCCATGTTAGTTCAGCCGCCATCTAATGGAAGAATGAGACCAGTGGTGGATTTGAAACTAGGAAATAACAACACAGTTATTGATAGCGATATCGATGCCTAACCAGACACAGATCCTGAACCCTGTGGGAAGGGCAAGATTCCGAAGCAAGATTGATCTTAGTGATGCCTATGTGCAGACCCGGGTTGAGCCAGGAAATGAGAAATTCAGGACCTTCAAAACCGCTTTTGGTGGGTTTGCGAGCAAGGTCATGTTGCAAGGCGACATGAATGCACCCTCTACTTTCATGCGCATAATGGAGGACCTACTTAGCGACTTTCTACACTACTTTGTATGGGTTTATATTGATAATATCCTCACCTATTCGGACATGGAAACAGAGCACATACAGTATATCAGAAGAGTATGTGAATGACTGCGGAAGGCGAGATTTTATGCTAGGAGAAAGAAGTCAATCCTATTTGCAAAATCACTGGAAGTACTAGGACATGTTATAGACGATGAAGGGATTCATGCCTCTCCTGGGAAACTAGCTGCGAGGGGGGAATGGGCCACACCAAGAAACCAGAAGGAACTGCAGCGATTCCTGGGTCTGGTAAACTATATTGGGCAATTCCTACCACGCCATGCTACTGTCATGGTACCCCTTACAGATCTGACAGGCAGAGCAGAATTTATCTGAACCGACACACACGATAAAGCATTGTTGAACATCAAAGAGCTGATCAAACAAGTGCAGGTGATCACACCGATAAATTATAACTCAGAAGACCCCATATGGCTAATAACTAATGCCTTGGATATTAGGGTCAGAGCAGGAGTTGGCCAGGGACCAATACTTGAAACAGACCACCCAGCGGTACTCCAGAGTAAGAAATTTGTCAACTCATAAACCAACTGTGGCACCACAGACAAGGAGGCACTAGCGCTGATTGATGCACTCCAAGCTTTCAACCACATGCTTATATGTTTCAAATTTACTATTAATACAGACCACCAACCCCTGGTAAATGTGAAGACTGACCGGATCCCTGGCCGAAGGAGGACTTGCTGGATAAGTCAGCTTAGCAAATATGATGCAAAGGTGGTGTACAGCCCACGATGAACGAACTATTTAGCAGATACACTGTCCCGCATCTTTGAAGACTCGGAGAACCAGACTCCACCACTTGTCCCCGATCATACCCTTGAGGATGATGATATCTCCGACTCCATCTCCTATGAAGACCCTTCAATAACAAGTACCTCTATAGCTCATGAAACCTCTCCTACCTGCCCAACTTATTCTCTACAGTTGCGGGAATCGCACTCTTGCCCCCAACCTGAGACAGGGGAAAACAGGCTCCCCTCCATGGGTAGTACTGAATATGGCTTTGAATGGGACAAACCCATGTCCCAGGCAGTGGCAGCACTGTCTGATAGACTGACACAACTTCAGGTGACCCTCCTAAGTCTACAACCTCAACGACAACCTGCTATCCCAGCAATAGAAACCCACAGGGCGACCCCTCCATCGAGCCCACCAGGACTACCTGCAGCGGACCCCCGGTATGGAGGACCAGTTAGCATCTACAACAATGAACCAATTGTCTCGCTTGTACCCCCCCCCCGATGGACACCTACTGTCCTACCCTCCATGATGCTCTAGAAAAAGAAGAACATACAGGACAGACCATGACCAGAGCGCAACAGATGGAAGATGAACAAGAAGTTATAGATACATCTCGCGAAATGCAAAGCATATTCTGACAACAGATGGTATCTGGATACCGACATGAACCAATCTGCCCACGGGTTATGAGGCGCACTGGACCAGGAGACCTGGAAGGAGCCTACACAACAGACGGAATACTAAACATGAGGACCCATCATGGTGAACACGGCCTCTTTATACCGAAAGGACAGGTGTTCAATGGGAAGACCCTACCAGAAATGTCATATAAGAGATACATGGCAAAGGACACCACAGTATGGAACGAATCCTCCGATATCCGACAGAATCTTTCTACTAGCCGGAGATGAGAAAGGACTTTCGTGATTATGTGAAGCAGTACCACACCTGCCAAACCAATAAGAAACCGACCCACCGACTGGAAGAGAGGACCCAAATGCTTGACCCAGCTTTTGAGGTGTTTGAGTTGATCGCCATTGATTTCGCAGGACATTTCAAGAAGTCAAATGGATTCGACCTTGTCCGGGTAGCAGTGGATCGATTATGTGGCTGTGTGTGGCTTATACTGACCAACATCACAGTCACAGCAGAAGGACCAATGAAGCTCCTGGAACGAGACATCTTACCCCTCATGCCCGCCCCCTATCAACCATAAGTGAGGCTGACCCTCATTTCGACTGTAACTGGTGGATGCAGACATTCAAATCTCGGGGAATCGAATACATCAAAGCGGTGCCTGGTCACCATGAGACTAATGGACAGGTTAAGTGAAAGATCCACGACCTCAAGACCAGCTTGAGAAACATGGTCAACAGACCTGAGACAAAATGGGAACCACTCCTTACTACCCTCGCTGCATACCTGAATGCTGGCTTTTCCGAAACCCTCAACATGTCACCATACAAGGCAATGTATGGACGCAACTACCACCTGCTTCTGGTAACTCTCTACAAGAATTCAGCAGTCGCTGCCTCGGATGACTACCTCATCCGGCACCAAACGAAGCGGACCGTAGCTTTCCAGGCAGTAAAGCAAGCTGGGCACCGAAGTGCAACTACAGCGGCACGACACAGAAGACCTTACAAGCGAATAGGGGTTAGAGAATTGGTCCTGGTACATGGCGCACTGTTTGCATCGACTTCAGGGAGGGGCAAGGAACTACAACCTTGCAGGCAAGGACCATTCGATGTACTGGAATTCGATAAGTTTACAGGAAACTACAGAGTCCAGTTCAATGGACGAACCTATCGGAAGGAGACCGGTGTCTTCCACACCACCTCAGTAAAACGCCACCACCCAAAAGGCGACCAAATATTTCCTGGATGAGCCCGCACTCGACCTAGCCCGATTCTAATAAAAGAGAACCAAGGCTGGGAAGTTGAGAAAATATTGGCGCACAGAAAACATTTACAACAATAATGCATTCCAAGTGAAGAGGAAAGGACATCCACAAAGTGTAGGCAGCTGGGAACCTCGGGAAGGCCTTGAACACAGCATGGAACTGGTAAAGGAATGGTGGGAATACAACAAGGAAGGAATGCCACCAAGTATCTGACATATCTCGATGGGAATCACCAGGCCAGCTACAAGGTACTGGTCACTGGAAATGCCTGACACCCACCGCCTCGGAGAAGAAATCGATAAAGGACCAGTGAAGGAAGGGTTCTGGACAGGTTACTTTGATAGCGAATTCAAAATAACCAGCAAGAAAGACGAAGCAATTGAGGTTGCAGCACTTGTCTACTACTTCTAGAACCTAACATGTCTCCATCCGAAGCCATAACAAGGTTGAACTATGTGGAGCTTAGTGTGGAGTAGCGCTATGGGTTGGTGGAACTCTTAGTGAACTGCGGTACTATCCCATTTTCTGAATATTTCTCTAAAATTTACTGTTCCTACTGCCAAGATTGTGGGACAGTGCATGTGACTGGTGAGGACAATGTCAGAATGTAGGACTACTCTGACATGCCCGGTTATGAGAGTGGATATTTCGTGAGAGCTGCGGTTTGCGCTTACTTGTTTGTCGTCTGATTACATGTTGGTCAACGGTTTCCTTAAGGAGGAGGGTTATGGCGAGCAGGATTTAATTGAGAATTTTGATTTCCACGATTATTAGTTTTATTTTGGGTTAAACAGTTGTTTTGTTTTGGGGAATGTAACTGGTACAAGTACTAGGTTATGTTTTGTTTTACAGTATTATTTGATACTTGTTATGTTTCAAAGTTATCGTTTGATACTTTGATTGTTTTATATTTGATTTGATAGAATCGTTTGATGCTTGTTATATTTCAAAGGTATCACTTGATACTTTGCTTCTTTTATGTTTGATTTGATAGTATCGTTTGATACATCTTGTGTTTTAAAGGTATCGTTTGATACGTTGAATGTTTTATGTTATCGCTCATACTGGAGATGAGTGAGACCTTGTATTTAAACACCGCTGATTCCACAATGGAAACAGCAGACTTCGACTGGCAGTATCTCTAATATACTTGGTTGAACGGTTACTTCTTGATCCCTTATTACACCCTTTTGAAGCCTCCTTTAGTCTACACAGCTGTCGCCTCTTGACGTGCAAGTAGGCCACCTGTTACTATCATACTCGAATGCGTGATCAGCACCCTAGGTGTGAACACATTACAGCTGCCCTCGTGGTCCCTGCTATTGCGCTATTCCAGACTTGCTGAATATTGCTGAAGTCTGTGAAGAGTCCTTCCCCATTTAGGCTCCGCTGGAATGGTTTCTGGAGATATTCTCGTACTCCTTGTCTAATGATGTAGTCTCCATTATCACACTCATCCAATGTACTGTTGGTACACCTCCAAGGCAGCTTCTTCACAAAACGCTCTAACATAAAGTCCCGTTTCCTTCTCAGATATGCAGATGCTATGCTAGTGTCTGCTTCAGTAGGTACTAGCGTATCTCCATTCACAATCATTTGAATACTTCATGTTTGAGGTCATCTCCCGTTCTGCTGAACCTCTATGGTAGTGGTAGCATTATCTCAGGTTTCTTT
Organism: Tuber magnatum; assembly: GCA_003182015.1. Lineage (NCBI taxonomy): Eukaryota > Fungi > Ascomycota > Pezizomycetes > Pezizales > Tuberaceae > Tuber > Tuber magnatum. The sequence continues at coordinate 144,021 of PYWC01000068.1, forward strand.
CCTGGCTGATCGTAAGCACTACTGGTTGGGGTACTGATACAGGCGGCGGGCTTCCAGATCTAGACATGTCGGATTAGCTCTCTTCATTGTTGCTCCCATCTGTTTCCGCGGAACTCTTGGATGGTGGCGGGAGCTCTTCAGATATCTTGACTCGTTCTTCCTTTCCTTGTTCTATGGTTCTTGAAGCCTGGTCCTTTACAAGCTGCCTGGCAGCCTCATCAATGCTGGACTCTGCCAGGTTCCTTGCCTCCTTAGGTTGTCTGAGGTGTTCTAGCCCTTCTTGTGGGACCCTGTTCCTACTTCTTACCCCAAGGGATTCAACAGTGTCTACTGGTGAAGCTGACCACCCTGCGTTCTGCCATTTCCAGCCACTAGCGTTTCTAAGTAGATGTCTATAGGTTGATCAGGCCTCATCCAGGTACAATGTTTGTAACCACTTGCAGTGGTTAAAAAAATGTAACATGTTCACACCTGGGGTCCTAATCACACTTCAGGTACTATAGTATCATCTGGCCAGTTTGCTTGACAAGAGCTGAGAGCTGTGTAGACTAAGGGAGGCTTCAGAAAAGTGTAATAGGAGGTTAAAAAGGAACCATTCAACCAACGATATTATGAATACTGTCGGTCAAAGTCTGGTGTTTCCATTGTGGAATCAGCCATGTTTAAATACAAGTTCTCACTTATCTCCAGCATGAGTGATAACACAACCTATTCAAAGTATCAAGCAATACCTTTAAAACATAACCGGTATCAAACAATACTGTGAAACAAAACATGAAATATTCAAAATATCGAGCAATACTTTTGAAACACAACCAGTATCATATGATACTGTAAAACAAAACATAAAACATACAAGGTGTCAAACGATACTGTAAAACAAAACATAAAACAGAACCTAGTACACGTACTGGTTACAATCAGCCTTTTATACAATGATACAGAGGGGGGTTATAGTAACTCACATGATGCACAATTGCAGGTTCTGGGTATGTTTTTCTTGCTTGATGTGCTGGAGTGGTTCATGGTAGTAAGTTACATAACGTTATACCTTTTGTATAAGATTCCAACAGCAAGTCAGAGGTCTGACACATATGACATGAGTAGCGCACGTCACCATGCTACATGACTTAAGGGTATGAGTCTTCGGGTTAGGATTAGTGTGAAGGGTACATATAAAAGTCTTCACCAGGACACTGAAGGATAAGCTCTTCATGCTATCATCTTTGTACCTTCTTACCTGTTACTTCACCATTCTCTCCTGCATCTATTTGAGAACGTTGTGCATGTATGTTTCTGGAAGGCTAGCCTCTATACCAACCTTCACATCAAAAATGTGAAAATTCTTCTTGTAACAGTCACCACAACACCTCCTTTAACCTTATCCTACTTGCTCACTTCAAAATCCCTAAATGTTCAAGTCCACATACAAGCTATACATGATACTTCTTGTATAGATGACTCCCGCTATCTGACCTTCATATACCGTAATTTAATATAAGTTATCAACTTTCTATTAGGTAGTTTATAGTTACTATTGGGAAGTAGCATATAAAAGCATTACTTATCCCACTTGCTATTACAGGTTTTATTACCAATTTCATACCGGTCAAAATCTTCTTCTATACTGTATCCGTAATCCTATACACTTATGTATACAATTTCAACAATTAACAAGTTAGAGCCTTCTGGCTAAAGTGTTAGGGTAAGGATAAATCATGTGTTACAGTTGCTGTTACAAGGAATATTCACACATGTTTGATGTAAAAGTTGGTATAGAGGGCAGCCTTCTAGAACCACACTATGATAAGTGAGTCATAAGATAGAACCCTTGAGTACTTAACTATCTGACTCTGAAAAAGAAGCAGAATTTCCCGTGATCAAGACTCAGGTATTGTTACCTGTATTCAGAGCAGACTGACAGGTAGGAAACATTATAGCTGGATTTATATTGTGAACAATTTGTTTACCCAAAGGCTCCCGCACTTGATAGTGTCTTGCAGGGCCAGAACATTAACAAATTGTTTTTCTATAGCTATTGATACCTCATTATGGTCCTGCTACACTGTAGCAGATAGGTGTAGTATTTCTGTGAAATATGAACCTGGAGTTACAATTTGTAGAATAGTAAGTGATAGGCATGCAATATTACTAAAGCGTGTTGAAATCAGTAGCTGTCCAAGCCATTTTGTATGGTATAAGTCACTAGAGGATAGGTAAATTTATAAGTCCTACTATCTGTCCATGCTTGGATAAATAGGTTCTAGGTCCTTATTGCTGTACCATGTTTCCTTTACTTCATGGAGGAACAAAAATTATCACTACCCATATAGTTATTTGGCACAACCCTTTATGAAATAGAGCCTCTCCTTGTGGGCAATAATAATATTTTAACTATAAGAGTGTCTTATTACAGGTGCTGGAATGAAATTGAAGTTCAGATGCTAAGTAGGTGTATTGTTGGGAATCCTTTTCCCCCTCTGAATCACTGGTTTTTATACTGCCTTTAAGCCTATCATTCTTGCCACCTCAGCTTTGGTTCATTTACATCATAGTCATAATCACCACTAGGGCCATCGTTGCTCCTGTAATCGTCATCATTATTTCTCTTTATTCCTGCTTTAAGATTGTGTATAACATCGCTAAGCTAATTTTATCCCATTTATACTAGCTGTGGAACACTGCTTATCGTTACCCGATTCCGGATACGCGATTAGAACACAGGTACTCGTACCGTACAAGAGCCGGAGTTGTATAACACATGTGTCCCTAACTACTAGTGGGGGAGCTCGCCATCTCCCCCCCCCCCCCAGTTACACCAACGCAGGGTTCGCGCAGTGAGGCCAAAATGGTGTTAATATGAGTTAACGAGAAGGCTTGGCCACCCGACCCTTTCCTCCCACCCGGTCCAGCCAAAAACAGGGAAACCAGAGCCGGAATTGAGGCCGCTAAATGCCCGCTTCCACTGTACTTTTATGCCGCTACTAAAGTGTGGGCAATATTACCAAGAGCGGGTTCAAGAGAGCCGAGAATTGCCTACCGCATGACCTCTATACAGGACTGCGTCCAAGAAACTCAACATTAGTCGCGGGTTTGATGCACTCCAGATGGTAGTTGCAACCTGTAGAAACGTTACTAATAATTCCCACCTGGGTCCACCTGCGCAAACCCATAGAAGTGGTCCTTGCGGCAGTGGGCCGGTATAGAAAGTCCCGATTTACGTTTACTCCATTCTTTTTTCCAACGACAATACCCGCCATTTGCGTCATGGATGTTTAAGCGAACGGTGGGTCGCGAATTACCTTAGTCCGGGTCGAGTGTTGAGACACTGACCACGTACAGTACCTCCTTTCTAGGTTGTTTTGAACCTGGTGGATAAGTTTGGAAAAGATTACCCTCCCGAAACTCGTGGTAAAATTCGGGACGATCGGAATCAGACCATACACAGCATGATCACGACGTGCGGTCGCAGACACCCAACACGCACTCCATATAGATAACAGGAGAGGCAGAGACATAAACACCCTGGTTTTCTCTTTGCCTGCTGATCACTAATACCTTATCCGGAGTTGGTGCGGAGATCGGAAATCATCTTCCTCGAAAAGGCATATTGAAAGGGTATCGGATAGCTATATATTTTGCAATCGGGACATGAGCAGGGCTTTGGTTGACGTTTAAAACATCTTTTCTGCCCTTGTTTTTTTCCTTTGAGTGCTTCTCTCTCTTACTTTAGTCACTTCCCCCCCTTCACCTCCCTCCATTACAGGCCTCTTACCGGCCGTCAGCGTGTAACAAGGCATTATCGTTTTTTTCGGGACGCGATCGTCTTCGCAGTTGCTGCAACGCCGTTATGGGCTATTTCATGGAGGGTTGGGGTGCTGCAAACGCCAACTGTTTGCCGGATAATTGTAAAACCAGGAAGCTGTTGCGAACCTTTGGGGCGCAAGAGGCGTAATGGTAGGCCAGTTTCCTCCCCTGCGGGAGGCAGAAAAACGGAATGTGAAGGGGTAATCGGGAAATTGCTGACCCTTATTCGTAGCATTGGGGTCCGCTCATTCTTTACTTACCTTTTTTTGGTTTCCCTCTTTCCGCTTTTCGGGTTCATTGAACGCTTCTATTCTCCCTTGATCTTGTTCATGTGATTTCATTCCGTTCCCTCAAGCCCTGGGCAGTTTAGAGTGTCAGAGGATGAAGTGAACATAATCGCCCCGCCGGAGCGCTCGTGAGGAACCACCGAGGAGTGAGATGGGAACCACAGCATACTAGGGTAAAGCAGTAGTAAGTTAACCGTTTCGGTGTGCGCCAGGCCTACCTTTATCAGCATAATAAACCAATTCTCCAGCCTTCGCAGCCTTGAATACCCTTTAGTCTACCTATGACGGCGCTGTACTGTATCGTACACAAAAGGGCGAAAACCCGGTAATAAAAGACTCCTGACGCAGTTATCGTTCTCTGTCAATAAATCGATGTACGAAGAGAGGGAAGACATATTCTGGCCTACCCCATATGCGTACGCGTCATAACGGAAAAAAGGATACAATGGGGTACCCGATGGATTTCCATTCATGACAAGAACCAATAGGGCGCAAGAATTTCTAGATTGTGAGCAGGTGAACACCCTCACGGTGAATTCTCCGATAGACTGAAGATCCTTGCGCAAGGCTCTAATGCTCCAAGATTTGGCCCCAATCTTCCACCCCCGCACCCAGGCTTCGGTTCCCTACAGCCTTAACACGCTTACCCCCCAAAAGGCCCTGTACTAGAGGTTGGGGAAAGGTAGGTGCAAGTTATTGACCTTGTGCGCCCGGGTAACGGATCGGGGCGTTCCATTCCTACTGCAGCCCGGTAATACAGGCGTTAGAATGTTAAGGGGACCGAAACCCAAGGCCCCCTGATGTGGAACCACAGGTCCGGGCCCCGATAGCGACTCAACCATTAACCGTAGCCAAACTTGTTTCGAAACAGTTAGGCTGAGAGAGTTATGCTGCTAAAAAGGTGGACCTTTTTTAGGTATCCGGAATGCGCGTAACGACTTTCATAGGAGGACCGACCCCAGTAAAAAAAGGGAACAAAAAGTACCCACCACTCCCAGGCAGTAGACCCCCCCGCTCGTGCTACCGAATATCTGCACAACACTCCCCAGCGGGACACAATACCAATGCACCGGCTAGTGTCCCCAATCACCGCTGGAGAATGTGACCGAGTGAGAACACGTGAACCACAAACCAATCTGCGCATCCCAATAGGGAGGGCTGTAGTACGGTAGGGAGACAAGGCATTCCCGGGGATGTCCCCCCCCCCTTTATGTGCTGGCCCGGAGTGGATCCCATGTCATTGCGAATCGGGTGTTCGTTTATCCGTTTTGCGGCCACGTTTCCCCATTTCCGGCGTTGACGTCCGGCGGGACTCGTTGATGCGCCGACTTACCAGGACTCTGGCTGGTCGGACCTTGCGCTCAGCTGAGTGAATCCATCCAGCCGCCTACCGGTACGTCAGTCATGTTGGCAAGAACTAATGCTGTAGGGGTGGACACAAATGGTGGGGAAAGGGGATAGCGGGGGAGCGACCATGAGACTAGATCCCACGTTTTCTACAATGAATCATAGTGGTCGCATTCCCTTCCGTGTGTTGTCTGCTCCTCCGCTGTTACAAGGGTAGATCCCGAATTGGTGGTGAAGGGCGGGGATGGTCAGCCTCTTTATTGCGTGGAGTTCTGGCGCACTGGAAGCCGTATGGCCCCCAACGCGGGTCATGAATGGGTGATAAGCACGAAGAAAGGGAAAAGATAACTAGTCAGTAACGGTTGGCTATGATCACGATATGTTTTGGTTCTTTGGTTCTTGCTTTATTGAATTAAATAGCTCTAATTTGGACAAGCTTATAGTACCACTCTTAAGGGCGCTGTACTATTGCTACATTAACTAACCTCTAATACCTACTCTACCCCACGAACCCATGACCCACCCTCGTACCTACATGCGCTTCGCAGGCGGCACCCCGGGAGTGTTTGATATCTCTCCCAACATGACACAACAAAAAAGCTGAAATCCAACCTGCTCGGTGGTAGGTAGGATAATATACCTCCTGAGAAGACTCGATATGATGTACATTATCGCCATCATCGTGGATCTGTTATGCACGTCCCAGACAGGCATTGACCCTTGCTCCTCCTACCCTCTAGGGTCTCGGGGAGAATATCGCACCGCCGAACAATCTACCCATGTTAGAAACGGCCACGCACGCGATTGGAAAAAAAAGCCGGGGAACAGAAAAAGAAAACGAAGGAACAAAGGCGCCAGAATACGGGTGATATTGTCTTAGAGTGTACCGAAGCTTTCTAGAAACAAGGGAAGAAAGGAAAAAAAGAATAACCCCTCCGCAATTAAAGTGAAATTGGGCATCACGTTGCGGCTGTGGATGATGTAGGGGTGGGAGTAGGTGCGGCGCAGTGTTGGGAGAGCGGGGGGGTTTGAGCCGACCTCAGGGCTTGTAGTGACCCTAATATTCCATCAAACCCAGAGCGGCAGCTATACAGCCTGGCGTTCGGCAATGCCGATCTAGCAAGCGGGCGAAGAACGGCGCGGATTAGTAGAATCCCTACCGCACCTCTCTTCGAGGATTTTTGGGGAGATGATAAATAGCGCAGCAGTATAGGGAGCTGAAAAGAATGGGACTTGACAGACCTGGAGGAACTGTAGGAAAGGGGTAGTCATAAACATCCTCCCCCCTTGATTAGGGTCTAGTCCGAACCAACGGTAGACGCAGGAATATAATATGTATCATAAAAGAATTAAAAAACGAAATCATCCAGATCCGCCGGCAGACGACCACGCATCCCTTAGCCTCGCCCCCGCCCCCCTCCAGACTCACCCGTAACAAAGGGGGAAGGACATGTATGGAGAAACCCCTCCTTATAACAATGATGATACCAGTAGCTCCAAATAAAACGAAACTACCACCAACACTCCTGAACACTCCACGATAGCCCATACCCCACCACCCTTCCCCAGCAACTCTAAGATCCTTCGCGGCCATTTGTATCGTACGGGAGGAGTGGTGTTCGGTTACCCCGATCTGCCGAGCCGGGGTTGGCACTGGCGTGGTTCAGCAAGATCTGTAGCACTACTTCATGGCCACGTTGAGAACCTTGAGAATGGTTTTTGACCATATCGATCAAGTGAGTTGGGGCTGACACCGGTGCGGCTTAGGGGGGCTTCTCACAACTCCTTCATGACCGTATGTAGAAGCTCGTAGGAGTGGGGTTCGGCCATCTGGATCCGCCGCGTTGGGGTTGACATCGGTGTGGCTTAATAGGATTCTTACCACCCCTTCATGGCCATGTTCGGAGGTTGGAAGAGTGGCGTTTTGTCATACCGATTCGCCAAATTGGGGTCAACCTCGGCGTGACTTAGTAGGATCCTTACCACTGATTAATGGCCACCTCCAGAAACTTGTGAATGTGGTGTTGGGCCACACCAACCAGCTGACTCGGGATTGACATCGGGGAGGCTTACCAGGATCCTTACTACCCCCTCATGGCCACCCACAGAAGCTTGAAAGAGGAGTGTTTGGCCGCGCGAGCCGGCTAAATTAGGATTAACAGCGGTGCGGCTTTTTAAGGTACTAACCATTCCCTCATTCCCCCTTCCAGCGGCCCAAATCATAGGCGTGAGGCCCCACCTATCGGCTTGGTTCAAATTCCCCTTTCCCACGCTTTACTGTGCCTCCAAAAGCTCATCGATCCCAAAGTATGCAACATAGTGCAAGTACCGCGGAGCTTCTCGATTGGACAAAAGGATATTTGCAGCCCCATGTTGCGAGTACTGGTCCAGAATTCCAAGTGCGAGATGCTTTACACGCGCCGCAGGGTCTTCCGCGTATGGGCCCCCCGGTGACGGGAGGCAGATCCAAGAAGCGGGAATGCAGGCGGTGCAGTTTTACGATAGGACGGAAGCTCCCGAACTGATCGGGTGTCAAGATAGCCTAAGCAAGTCTCGGCGATGGTGGCGTGGGGATTCCGGATGACATTTTCCTGATGGTGGCGCAAATATCCCCCCAAAGTAGCGTGTGCTAGGCAGACCGTTGAGGATGCGAGGTCAGTGCTGACCAGTTCAAGACAGGAAGCCACAACAGCCTCTATCGCAAGAATCACCTCTGTATCTAGATTCGTGGATCTACCTTCCGTCGCGAGGGCCTGCCATAACTCGTCAAGGGCCAAGGGTTGCTCTGCTAATGGAATCCACATAGAAGTGGAAATTCCAAACCTGGCAAGGGCCCCAGGCTGTTTCCGTATTCTCTCCAGAGTAGCCGTGTGAGCGTCGCCTAGACCGTTTGTAATCTCGCGGAGTTTCTTCCTTCGACCTATTGTGATCTCTCCTAATATTGAATCGATCTGCAACGTAAGTAAAAGTAAACCTCGACCTACTGTCAGCTATAAGTTTGCAAAGATATTGAGCCGTGCTTACATTTCAGACAGCTTCGGAATCTTTGCCATAGCTTCTAACCTAAGGCCTTTGTTAGCTGTGGATCGTCTCGAGCTTCGCCACCAAGTAGCATTTTGTGTCACTAAAGAGAAGCAGTGTACGGATAACGCCCATATCCAGGGGGATGTTGCTTTCTAAATCTGAGAGGAAGTGAGGCCTCGCGGTGAATAACAATCTCGCATTCGGCGATTTATCTAAGATCTGGCGCAGGGAGCGTAGTAACCGGGCTTTGTGCTCCGCCGCAAACTCATCCAGCGCAGGGACACAAACGAATACTTGCTGGAAGCGTTCCAACACCGCCGGAAATAGTTCAACAACCTTTGCAAGCTCAAGTGCCCGTCCCCCCAGATGAGACTTCGCTGACCGGAAGGCTTCCGAGACCACTTCCAGAACCTCCGGCAACCCCGCCACAAACTGCCCCAGGAGGCCCCCAACAACCACTCCCTCCGCCTGCCCCCCCTGCCCCCGGTAACCACAGTATTATCAACCAACTGCAACCTTCGGTCCCGCAGCCGTATCGCATAGCGCATCTATAGCCAAGGAGCGATTGTTGGGTAAGTAGCGATTTGAGCGTATACAGGGTCACAGATCCTACCAAATAAAAGTCCTTCCCACCCCTGGAGCCCGGTGACGGGATAGGATCCTACCAACCAACCGATCATTTCTCCCCTACCACCGTGAATGAAACTCACCGCTTTGCAGTACCCACTCCCCTACGCCCCCCGGTACGAGTCCCGGTCACATCACTATGCCTCTTCCATGACTCCAATGGTGATATCCCCGTCAGAATCTGCGATCCTCCACCACCGACAGTTGAGTCTCGCTGGTAGTGGTATTGGGGCCGCTGTTATTGCGAAATAGGGTTCGGCCGCAGTCGTTGCTCGTGATTCCCTGATGGATGCTGGTGGTATCTGAAGTGATCTCTCGTTTTTCAAGGGTAGTATCTCTGAACCGGGCTGGAGGGATGGATGTAGTCGGTTTCTAACAAATGCGGGACTGTGCTCTTCGACATGAATACATCACTAACACTGCCAAGGTTCCCACCTTTGAACGATGCTAAGTGACGTAGGAGTGCCACCCGCTTTGTACTCGAGTACCGGTACTCGCTTAGCGTCCGTCAAAGGGGTGGGAACCTTGGCGGATACCAATTAAAAATAACCGAACACATCCTGGTGGTGGTAGTGGGAAAAATCTCGATAGAATCCGACAACCACCCGAGTAACCAAGACTACAGGCAGGAATCCTTATCGTCAGCAGCACCAACCAAGCCGGGAACTACCTCGATAGGAGCTTTTGGTTAATCCATCGCCATCCATTATACAGCGCCGAGAAGTCAGGGATTTCACGGAGTGGCCACAAAACTGAATCTAACCCGGTCTCCACGAGTACAGTACAGTACAGAGGAGTCTTTCCCATGCGACCCCTTGCCGTCCGACTATTTCCATAGGTAACAATATAACAGATATTTTTCGCAAAAAATCCCTATTCAACCTTCTTGGAAGGGAATCTCATCCCGAACGCGCCTCATCATACCGGGAGTTTAAGGCGAAAGAGAACCAGAGCCGATCAACGATCCAAGAACCCGCAAACTTCCCATCGAGAGCCCGGCAACGGAGGTTTCCATTCCGCAGCAAATCATGGGCCCGTTATACCTCTGGTGAGTCTCAGAGCTTTGGTAATAACACGCAGGATGTCACTATAGCCAAATAAACAAATTAAGAAATTAAAATCCGCAGCAATGCTAACCTACTGCCGCAGTTCCCGGATATTCTTAAGAGGATACAAGTTCAGAAACAGAGATCCGCCTGGCAACCGTCGTATCCCTCGAATAACTCCCCACCGATAAGAAGGAAGCCATTCCCCGGTCCACCACAAGGGCCTCCTTCAGAATGTGCCCGTACCAAGATTGTTGACAGTGAGAATCGCTCAGATACTACGCTCCTATCCATCTTACAAACATCTACTAAGGTTTTATTGCGTTAGGATTTCATGCTTATCGGACCTGCCAATGCATCCAACTACACCCAGGAATTGAATTAACTCATTGAGACAAGATAGCGGTAATTAAGCTTATGCACTTCACTAGTGGGATCGATTGCGGTACCCGGACTCTACGACCAAGTGAGGAGATTGTTAACCCGGTAAACTCGAAAACGCTTCCAGTCTAGGATTTTGGTTTTTCGTTCATGCGGTGGGGCCCTGCAGCGGAGGCAATGGTTTCCTCCCCGCAACGAACGGAAGTAGCAACTTATTGGGGGAAGAGATACTACCCCCTCCTCCTCCGCACCGGAGATCTGCCGGGGAGCGCATTGGTTCGCGTAGAGATTTCTTTTCTTTTTTTTGTGTTGCGGGGCTTTGGTCTTTGTGTATGATAGGGCGCTACAGTAGTCCGCATTCGCTGTCGCAAACATAGGCAGTAAAAAGAGTGAGAAAAAACTTGCGCCCCGTCGACCACTAACTTGACCTCTTCCCTCTTCCCTCCCCTTTCCCCTTGCAAGCCATACCCATCTATCCCCCCCACCCTTTACCACCAGCGGACACTGAGCCCCTCCATCCCAAATAAATGCCGCGGGGTCGTATTCTTACCCATTCACTGTATCCGGATCCGTTCGTCCTATCATAAGTCTGTCGAACTTGGGTTCGTTTGTCGAAATTACTATGTGTGTTGCCCTTTACTGGCTTTTTTTCTCCATCTACTTGGCCAATCTATGATACGCGAAATTTTGGTGAAGGAAAAAAGTCTGTCGAACTCTTGGCACCGTGGCTGGAGCAAATACCGCTCCCTCAGTGGTCCAACAGGACTGGGAAGACCCCGGAGCTAATTAGAAAAGGTTCGACAGAGTTACCCTTGATACCCGGTACAGGGAGGGCTCGGGATTGACTGGTATAAAGTAGGATAACAAAAAAATAGTTGCCACTGATCCCTGTTTGTCACTGCCTGATATCCTTCAAGACCCCATTAAAAATTAAAAGCTATTTGCACCCCCAAGTCGTTTCTTGTTGCGCACGGTCTCTCTGTCTGAGGAGCTCCGATTGGAGGCATGTTGGGCTGAAAGTTCGCTGTACTCAGAGAATTTTCAAAAACCCCGGTTCAACCCCCCATTCTAGCCCCACGGGTTAGATAACCGAAGGCCTTCTTTGAAACATTGCGCCCAACCCTCCCCCGTCCGATACTGGCGTATGCGATGCACATCTCATCGAATGGACCACAGGGCTGAGGGTCTGCACTAAAAAGCCTCCCCATTCCCCGTGCCTAGAAATGCATCCGAAAATACCTCGCCTGGTTGAGCATCGTCATCTGGAGGCACCACCCCGATGCTTTTAAAAGCATCGACGATTGAAGCAACAGAAAGATAAGACTCCGGTCAGCTAGGCACGACCTTGGAGTATCATATGTGGGGGGAAGCTTTCCTTTCCCACGACTAAATAACATCTACCGGCAGGTAAGACAGGCGTATAGAAAACATAACGAAGTCATCCTCCAATCCTTCTATCGATCGCCACACATCCATTCTCCTCCCCGCATCCGTCCGCCAGATGCCTCAATCGTTTTAAACGGCGGCGACTAAAGTAATGAAATACAGCGACGATTGCACGGCACAATATATGACTTCGATCGCATAGTATGTCCTTGGGTGAGTGGTAAAGTTCTCCTTTCGTACAACCTAACTAACTAACGGTAAAGACAGGAGATGTAAAGCGTAACGGGGCCATCCTCCGATCCTTCCAACTATCACCACACATATCTATTCTCTACCCGGTGTCTCCTTCCGCACTCGTATTCCCATGCCAGTGTTGGAAGTCATAGCTGCTTGTTATGCTTGCTATCGTTATGGTTCTCCGTCGTCGTTACTGGAAAGCCGGAAAGTCGTCATCCGCAGCCGGCGGAAGAAGGTAATCGTCGTTGGAAGGTATGAGTCTTAGTTATCCGTTGTCGTTTTTCGTCGCTGGGAAGAAGCATAGAAGCCATCGGAAGTAAGGAATGAAGCTGGAAGTGTCGAATGTGTGGAGGCCAGGAAGCAGTGGGAGTTCTTTGAGAAGCTTGTCTTTGTTTTGTTAGCTTGAGAGTACGTAAGAGAGAAGGTGGGAATACGATGGATATGTGTAGTGACTGGTGGAAGGACCGGAGAGTGATGTTGTTGTTTCTATGTGCTCATGTCTTTTCCGTTAGCTCACCGAGTGCGAAACAGTGATCTTCCTTCCTCACCTAAAGGTCTTATAGTGCGATCGCCGTATCTTGTGTTCAACCACTGCCATTATATCGTCGCTTGCATCTTCGCCGTATTTCGTTGCTCAAGCCATTGCTATTTAAAAGCTAACAAAAGAAAGAAATGCTTCACCAAGAGCTTCCGCTGTTCATAGCCTCCGCGCATCCGACGCTCCCAGCTTCCCTCTGGCCGCTTCACTCCGACGGACCAATGAAGATCTGGAATGCGCACTAGTCTGGCGGCTCATTTCGTAGGGAAAGCTTGTACTCACTTAAGTATTCAATCCCCTGTGCTCCGTGACCCTACCATTACCAGTCCTCTCTCACGAGGAGAGCATCGAGAGAAACGGATGTCAGAGTGATGATGCAACCCTATTCTGAGCTGATTAGCAGTACCGTATTACTAGCAAGCTCCCCCTCGAGGCCTCGTGGGTTGAGAAAAGCCTCACTATTGTTGTTCAATTGTTCTTTACATTTATTTCCGCGATATCCCCTTGTTTCTTTCTACTCTATTCCNGTAGTGTAAGACGGTAGTCCCCTGCAGTCCATCCGGTCCATCCATCCCTGGCTGTAGTCGCTGTAGTCCGTCCTAGCCCCTCTAAAAAGACGGACTACCGGGGATAGTCGGTCCCGTCCTACCCCAAAGACGGATGGACTGGACGGTTGGGAATATTGGTAGGGACTAGCAGAGTTGTTGAGGGGGATGTGCAGAATGGTGGTAGGGGATGCAGTGTCTAGGGTGGAGAACTGAGTGCCAAAGAAATGGTTGTGGAGGATTCGAAGGATACTAGTTCCACGACCTCCTGAGAGCGGGTGAGAAGGGCCCATTGTGTGAGGAGGTGGAGAGGAGTGAATGGTTGGATCGTCATGTTGGATTGAAACCCATTCGCGAGATAGTCTAGCGGAGGGGAGTGAAGGTAGAAATGATGAAGGGATTGCGAAGGGGAGTATCGCAGACTCCCGATGTTGGAAGCAGTAAAAAGTGCGGGAAGCAAGAAAACGAATGCACCATGCCCAGCACGAACCGGGTAGGTCAAGCGCAGCGCAGGAAGGGTTTTGCTGAATGCTTGGGTACTGCTGTAGCGAGCGAGTTGTCCCTCTTGCTGAAACTAACATACTATGCCTGGTGCTGCGAATAGTGCTCGAGTACTTGCCTTCTCATGTACTGTACTTATTCTCTGTTTCCGGTAACCCTCTGACGTTATGTACTCTTATGCAGCCACCGGTACCGTGGTTTATAACTGGATAAATATCTGAGGTGTCGGTCTTCCCTACCCGAGTACCCGAGTCAAGCACCTTCCCCCATACTGCAGCCCCGGAAAATGTAAAATAAGTCCATCCAACCACATAGAACCTCCCTTTTAATAGGTGAACAACCGACGTGAAGGTTAAAAACTGTATTGGTGGCCATGGCGACGGAGGGCTACTTTATCTGGTGCGATTGGGGCCCAACTGGGGTCAAGTGGGGGGCAAAACTGGAATTGGACTTGGCACGGTTGGAGGAGAGATGTCCTACTAGTTAAGTTAGCTCGGGGTTTTCGGGGGTGGTCACTGTGAAGGATGGTTGAAATGAAAGAAAAGAAAAAACATACTGTTAGGTTTTTGGAGACTCTGTTAATCGTATCATGATAAGGATGAGGCAGTAAGTGAGAGAAGGAGGGAAGGGAGGAATAACAAGGGGTTACAGAATTCAGTTTCAGTCAAAGAGTTGAATAAGGAAGCGGGGGGGCAGGGGGAATCATTTCAGTGGGTCCAGGTTCAAACAACGCTTGTCAGTCCTGGATATGCATCGAGGCCATATCTGTGACCATGATGCGTCATCCTGGTGAACCGGGAGACTGGGATGCTTGGTACCTTAAAAACTTGCAAAATCCACTATCTCTGTCCCCCTTGTAATCTCCAGATTCTACTGGCGGCTCTTTGCCCAGAAGGCAGATCCCGGTCACTCCATTACCACTGGCCCATTGACACCCTCCGAGCCTAAATACAGCGAAACAACGTTCATCTCAGCAGTCCGTGAATTCCCAGCTCTGTGCCCCCGCCCTCCACCTCCCATACCCATTCACCTTCCCCCCAACCCCTCCACCCTCCCCAGTACGCATCACCCATCTCCACACCAATCTCACATGCACTACTCCTTGAATGGAATATACCATACATATCAGACGTAGGAAATACATGCTGTGCAAGCGAAATAGTGGGGTGATGCTGATGATCAGATCGAAAATGGATAGTTTTCATTCTTGAATACATCCCGGAGTGGCTTGATGTAATGCCCAATGAAGTAAAATACATGTCGCCCCGGGAGCGGTGATGGGATGATGATCTGATTAGATCAGACTTTCGAGTCCTCGCACAGTACGAGTAGATCTCGTCTAATTCGGTATCTCCGTACATTATTCCTATCCCCGCGCCAAGGGCACAGTCCCCTGATGAGGCCTAGTAGTAAACAAAACGGGGATAGGAAGATTGCTAGTTTATCATACTCCCATGGTCTGAAATGCCCTATGCCCTATTAGCTTTTGTCGGGGGAAAGAGGGTCCCGCTGGACGGAAATATACCTTTCGGCCTGGCCGACGCTCGCTGTAGTGCTTCCGGAGTAATGGAGGCTTGGCTGTTTAAGGAGATAATACCTTTGCGACGTGGAGGGGAATAGCCTGGAGACACTTGTCTCAAGCATCTTCAAATACCATATAGACTTTTCTTATTGCTGTATATTCCTCGCCGCTTGTATTCGTATAGGGGTGTAGGAGAGACGGCGTACGCTGTCATCCTCTTACCATGGTGATAAAAGGGGAATTCGTGAGGAGAAGACCTGTATAACGGGGCCCCAAATACCCCCATACCAGACTACAATTGCTCCGGCATCAATGGTGAAAACTAAAATAGCAATCAAAGCCAGATTCACTACCAGACCGCGCACTTCTAGATCGTAACACTTGAAAATAACCAAATCCGGAGCTTGCCCTCAGAGTGCATATATTAGGCGAGTGCTTGCAATATGGTTCATACGGCAAAGGATACAGTACTTGACTGATCCTATACCCCGTCCCACCATGAATCCCGTACCCCTTTCCATCCTACATCCCCTCCGGGATGATTCCCTACCATAGCTCCCCTGCTGATCCGCCTGCTGTGGACCCCTGAGGACCCTTTGCTACACTGGATCCGGTACGGAACCGTCCGACTGTAGATCCCCCGC
Organism: Tuber magnatum; assembly: GCA_003182015.1. NCBI lineage: Eukaryota > Fungi > Ascomycota > Pezizomycetes > Pezizales > Tuberaceae > Tuber > Tuber magnatum. Next base: position 159,913 of record PYWC01000068.1, read on the forward strand.
GGAATATCCACTACGGTTCCCCCAGAAATTCCCCCTACCACAAATCCCTTACCGACTTCTTTTTCGAAGGTTGATAGGCTCATACTTGTTGCTAGGGAGCGCGAACGTTGTTTCACCCCCTCCTCACCGTAGGGGGTGCGCGGGGGGAAGGAGGGGGTCCGGAGTGCGCCGTTGGCCTGCTCCCCGGGGTTCATCTTCCTGCGCACCGGCATTAGGTGGCTATACGTGCTGTGTTTGCTGGTATAGAGAGTACCGCACCACCGGGGGTACTGCCGGTCATTGGGCCGGGGGCAGGGGTGTCTCTGGGGGCTGTGCTTGTTTGGGTGCTGTCGGTGAAGAATATTGCTATGGAGTTTCTGGAAGCAGGAGTTACATTGCTCCTGCGGGTGGGGGAGGGTACGGCCGAGAGGTCGAATTTATTGATTGTAGGCGGGGCGTTGGTTAGGTAGATGTGTTCCAGAAATGCAGGACCCAGGCAAGGGCCTTCAGTGGGGGAAATAGGCGCTATGCGTAGGCAGGTTTGTCTGGATTCGCGCTGGGACGCTACTGGGTTGTCGGTACTCTCGTCGGCGGTTATTCGTGATGTCATGGGAATGCTAAATACCATAGTTGAGGTTCCGTTTGAGAGTGTTATGCATAGGGTGTAGTCGGTTGGTGGGATGCTGGCATAGACGTGCCTGTTAATGCACTCGTCGTAGCTTAGCCTCCCGAGTAGTGGGAGGGGCGGGCTGCGTATGCCCGGCGGTAACCTTAATTGAGAGGAATCGTACCAGAGCGCTATATGAGTGCCTCCCGTTGTGGACTTGTATACCTCTGTTTCCTTACCTCCTCCTCCCCGTCCTCTGATGTACTTGGCGGAGGTAACGGCCACTTCAATCTCCTCAGAATTAACATTCGCCTTGGAGGAAACCGCCTTATGCCCATGACCTAGAAGCCCCTCGTCGAAACCACCCATTACCACTGGCCCATTGACACCCTCCGAGCCTAAATACAGCGAAACAACGTTCATCTCAGCAGTCCGTGAATTCCCAGCTCTGTGTAGTGGGCTCAACTCGACCATTCCATACCCCAAAACACACTCGTAGATGATGTTAACAGGGAGTCCCTCTAGCGAGAACCCATCCAAGGGTTTCGTAGTCTTCCAGGAAACGGTAGTGGTGCCGATTCATTTCGCCAGGGGCCACACTAGGGATAAAGTCCCAGTGGGGGGACTCATTGTAGCACCCGTTCTTGTCAAGCGTGTCTATGCATGCGGGGTATTCTTTGGAGTGGTAATAGTAGGGTTGGAGGTGGAATTCGTAGGGCCCATTTGAAGAACCCGGAGATTGGCTGTCGTGGGGGTCCTCGCACAGAGCAATAGGGAGTAGTCACTTCTGGGGGTTAGGTGAGCGCTTGTAGAGGTGTCGCTCGCGCCCCAGGGGTACTCGGTGTCGCTCGAGATTCCGGCTATGGGAGAGTGATTTAGCATGATTCCATCACCCACCCAGTGGCATTTCCACAATCTGATATTTCAAGTTTTCCTTATTTTTTATTATTTTCAATTTTTGTTGTTGTGCGGGAACTGGGGGGGGGATACCTTCAATCAACGAAACATTCCTAATACTCTTCCCCCTTCCCCTCCTAAGTGTAAGATTCAAGCTCTTGACGTCAGACCTGCCCTCCACTTCACGATCTGACTACTACCACCCAATACCAACACATCATCGGAGGGTGAAGTCCGCACGAAGGACCCCTCTGGCGGCTCTGTTATTGGATTCCAACCCCATTCTTGAGGGAAGGAAGCCGAGAGACATTGTGCCCATAGGGACCAGCAGAGTTGTTGAGGGGGGTGTGTAGAATGATGGTAGGAGATGCAGTGTCTAGGGTGGAGAATCGAGTGCCAAAGAAATGGTTGTGGAGAATTCGAAGGATACTAGTTCCGCAACCTCCTGAGAGCGGGTGAGAAGGGCCCATTGTGTGAGGAGGTGGAGAGGAGTAAATGGTTGGATCGTCATGTTGGATTGAGACCCATTCGCGAGACAGACTAGCGGAGGGGAGGGAAGGTAGAAATGATGAAGAGATTGCAAAGGGGAGTATCGCAGACCCCGATGTTGGAAGCAGAAAAAGAGCGGGGGGCAAGAAAACGAATGCACCATGCCCGGCACGAACAGGGTATCATAGGTCAAGCACAGCGCAGGAAGGGTTTTGCTGAATGCTAGGGTACCGCTGTAGCGAGCGAGCTGTCTATCAGAGGTGTCGGTCTTCCCTACCCGAGTACCCGAGTCAAGCACCTTCCCCCATACTGCAGCCCCAGAAAATGTAAAAAGGGTCCATCCAACCACATAGAACCTCCATTTTCATAGGTGAACAACCGACAGGAAGTTTAAAAACTGTATTGGTGGCTGTGGCGAGAGAGGGGTACTTTACCTGATGTGATTGGGGGCGCAGCTGGGGCGGAACTGGAATTGGACTTGGCACGATTGGAGGAGGGATGTCCTACTAGTTAAGTTAACTCGGGGTTTTCGGGGGTGGTAACTATGAAGGAAGGTTGAAATGAAAGAAAACAAAAAATAGACTGTTAGGTTTTTGGAGACTGTTAATTATATCATGATAAGGATGACGCAGTGAGTGAGAGAAAGAGGGAAGGGAGGAATAACAAGAGGTTACAGAATTCAGTTTCAGTCAAAGAGTTGAATAAGGAAGCTGTGGAGCAGGGGGAACCATTTCAGTGTGTCCAGGTTCAAACAAAGCTTGCCGGCCATGGATATGCACCCAGGCCATAGCTGTGACCATCACGCCCCATCCTAGTGAACTAGGAGACTGGGATGCTTGGTACCGTAAAAACTTGTGAAATCCACTATCTCTGTCCCCCCTGTAATCTCCAGATTTTACTTGCGCCTCTTTGTCCAGAAGGCGCATCCCGGTCACTATAAGAAGTCCACCGCCATACCTCCCAAGCCGAGTATTCCGATTGATTGTTTAAGTATACTTGTATGATGAAAAACAGGGGTCAATGATTAAAACACAAAACTTCTCTCTGGACCCCCTCCACACCCCAATATGGCCTCCACAAAAACAATCATTATTTGGGACTTCAAGTACTTCTACAATTTGCATAAGAAAATAGAAATATAAAAAGCAACGGAAAATTATTGAAAATAGAGCCAAGCAAGGTGGGTAGGTCTGGGCATGAGAACATAGAAAGATCTCGTAAGCTATCACGACGACGACGACAAAGTAATCTGTGGTGGATTGTCATGGAATGTTGTCAAGATTGATTTTCTCTGGTTGCCACCCTTCAAACCTGTTTTCCCGGTAACAACCAAAAAAGCCCATGGGTAGGTTTCAACAAAACCACACTCATATGTAAGTTGAGTACTCAGAGGTTTCCCTCGTCCACCCTGGTATAGATTCAAGAGCCAGCAACATTTTGGCCTACAGACCCTATCTGGTGCGTTGGGGGCTTCTAGGTGGGGGCGCGGCTCTGGTCCCAGTCAGACAGTGTCTGTCTCCAGCGCACTGGCAGCTCTCTCCACAGCTGACGCACCTCCGGTTTGCATGGGAGCATGATTGTCCTGTTCTTGCAATTAGTGATCCGCAGGTATACTCAACGATGACCCGCGAGTTGGTGCTGAGAGAAAGCTAACGAGGACAAGAGTTTAGAAACGCTCTTGGGCCTTGCTCGATAAATTAGCGGAGGCGAATATTGTTCAAGAGGAGTGATTGGTTGTCTGAGACGGGGGTGTTGGGGGGTTTTCCCGCCGATAATGTATTCGCATTCGGCGGTTTGCTTTCCTGCGTTCACCTTCTTGAGTCCGGTTCTCCGGCTCCAAGACAGACTATCGTACCCGCTCAAACATCTCTTGTTGAATACACAGATCATAGGTTCAGTCCATCAAGGAAGATACAGGAAAGCACAATACAAGCCCTATCGGTGGTGATAGTTCTAGCTTTTAAGGGAGCTACCTTGCAATATTCAAGGCGAATCTAAAGGTACCGGCGTCTCACACTTGTCATCTCGGAAACTAACTACAAACCCGGGCTCAGTTTCTTGATACTTGGGCCTCCAGAATTTAACCAGGCCCGTATCGCCTTTTCACGGTCATGGGGGGATCATCAACTTTTCAAATCGGACCCAGGAACTGTTTCATTGCCCCCGCACGTAATCATAGTTAGAGATGGGAGGAGGGGCGAATGAGGGTTCTCGATGGTTTAGCACAAATTAAAGGAATTCGAGGCTCTTGTTCTCCGGCACTACCATATGCACCCCAGCAGGGTTGCAGATTTCTTCCTCCCTATCCTCCAAAGATCCGGAGAAGCCCAATGGCCGAAACCCGGTAGGCTTTTCCTATCACCTGGGTCGCAGCAAGAGCCCCTGTCACACTGCCATTAGCGAGGATCTTGGGCTAACCTAAGGTCATTAGTCACATCATGAAGCTGGGAAGTCGATGAGGGATAGTAGTTAATACCGTACCGCTGAAAACATAATCACCCACAGTGACGCACTACATCGGGACCCGCACCCAACACCACCTATTGAGACCAATGTTGAGTGCCGTACTAGCTCTAGGTACCGGCACCAGAACCCCCCAGCCGCACAGGAAATCGTTAACTGCTTCGCCCGCTAATGGCCATCTCCAGAGACAATCCCTAATTCTTTCAAAAACATAAGCCGGAGCACTACCGAATCCGGGTTCCCTTCAGTCTCGGTAATAACCAAATCTAGGACCAGACCAACCCCCACAGTTAGGATGTGCCGAAGGGATTTGGAGAAAACACCACGCCGAAGAGGTTGAGTGGTACATCTCGAAGCAGTTCAAGGCGGAATGTCATGCAATTCCACTGGTCGAGCGGAGAAAACTATGATAACATTGCTATAAATGAGTTGCTGTCATACCTGAGAACCTAATTAGGTCTTCACCAGGAATGATCACACGAGCGTTGTTGGGTTCACGTTCTAAGCCTCAAACATGACGACATGATCATTGCCAGTTTAGAACGTTTGACCCCGACGCCTCCCCGGTATGGTAGCTGCGGCTACTCGAGTAGTGTCTGAGCATCATTGGCACCAACCCGCAAGCCCAATCCCCGATTCCGGAAAAGAGGATTGTCAGAAGATACTCGTGCCAAGGTTGCAACGCTAAGGCGCTGCAACCCCCGAAACTTCGCTGGCTCAGCTTTCAGGGGCACTCATCCTGAGTGCCCGACAGCTCAATGAAAGATTGCAGCTCAACGATAGATTGTGGCTCAATACAATTTTGTGGCTCAATAACACATTGTGGCTCAACATCAGTTTGCTGCTCTATATAATTTTGTAGCTCAATGTCAGTTCAAGGCTTAATGACAGTCTATGGCTCAATAACAGTCTATGGCTCAATAACAGTCTATGGCTCAATAACACTCAGGCTGTATGACTCAATGACAGTCTATGGCTCAATAACAGTCTATGGCTCAATAACAGTCTATGGCTCAATAACACTCAGGCTGTATGACTCAATGACAGTCTATGGCTCAATATAATTTTGTAATTCAATACTATTACTTCAAAACTTCATAAAAGTTCTGATAAATAGAGTATTTAAATAGTTTCATGTAGTATCACCTTGAAAACCAAACTCCATTATCCCAACCTTGAACTCCTTTTATATATCAATCTGTTATGTCTTCTTCATCTGCTCTTATTCCTCCAAGTCAATGTGTGGAGCCATATCGTGATATTGAAGTTCGGATCCAGGCAGCAATTACCTTCCTTCAGGAGACAGGAGAAGATACCCAAAATATTGCTGCACTAGCTCGCAAGTATAAGATTCCAGAGCGACGATTACGCAAATGGTGGCAAGGTCAACAATCCAGACAACAGCGACCAGCAGCAAATTGAAAACTCTGTGAAGACCAGGAACTGGCTGTCTGTCAATATCTAGATCGGTTGGATAATATTGGTACAAGTGCAAGATTGCCAATGGTCAGTAGATGTACAAATACAATCCTTCGAAATGCACATGATGGACCACTCCCTCCACCTACTGTGAGTGAACATTGGGTACGAAGATTTCTTAAACACTATCCGGATTACTTTATTCGAAAGCAACGCACGATTGATATCAATCAAAAAGGTGCCTACCATCCCGACAATATTCGTGAATGGTTTGACAAGTACAATACCATATGTCAAAAGTACGCAATTTTGGACTGCGAGCGATATAACTTCGATGAAACTGGTTTCTGTCTCGGAATTGGTAGAGACCAATGGATTATCACAAGAGATCCAACTAGACAAGCATATATGGGGAGTTCAACAAATCGTGAGCTGGTGTCTGTTTGTGAAACAATTAGTGCAGCTGGATTTGCATTGCCACCGATGATCATTGTTTCTGGTATTATTCATCAGGAACCATGGTACACAACTACATCTATACCTGATGACTACCTCATAGGAATGTCCAATACTGGATATAATAACGATCATCTCATGATGCAGTTGGTGCACCACTTTGAATGATTCTCCTCACAACACCAAGCTGGCAACTACAGACTCCACATTCTTGATGGATTTGGCTCCCATTGCACTATGGAGTTTCTTGATTACTGTGACCAGCATCATATTATTGTCTTTTGTCTCCCCCCACATACAAGTCATCTTCTGCAACCTTTAGATGTTATTGTATTTCAGCCATACAAGCATTACCATGCTGAATCAGTTGAGACAGCTACTCGTACTGGCTGCAGAGATTTTGACAAGTGTGAATTTTTGGACAAAATTCACTCAATTCAAGAGCAAACCTTCAAGTCATCTACCATCATATCAGCATTTCATGCAACAGGACTTGTTCCCTACAATCCTGAAGTTGTTATATCCAAGTTACGAGAGGAATCCATTCCTGCTATCCAACCAGTTACCAAGCCCTCTGAGTCCTCCATAAATATTCCTCTTACAATTACTTCTCTCAAGAGAGCTGGAAATGAATTACAACAAGAGGCTGGTGATTTATCAGTAACATTTCAGAGCAAATTGAAGAGAGTACTACAAGGTGGATTGGCTCAAGCCCAATCGGGAGCTTTAGCAATGGACCAATTAGAACATACATGGGCGGCTGAGCAGGCTAGAAATGCCAGACACAGGGCACAGAGTCGTAGACAGATACAAAAAGGAGAAGTTATGTATGCTTCACAAGCACGACAAATGGTCAAAAGGAGAGAGGATGCAGAGGTTGAGAAGGCAGAGATACAATTACGCAAAGCACAAAATGCTAAAAGACGAGCTCAGCAAGCTGAGCATAAGGTGTTTCAAAATGAGTTAAAGGCACAGATTAAGCAAAGAAATCTGATACGTGCTTGGAAAAAAAAAATATCCAAGATGATAGTTATTGGTATTAAAC
>PYWC01000068.1:168283-180965 GCA_003182015.1 Tuber magnatum
CTCAACGCCGGGAACAAATTTAAGCGTGAACAAACAGACACCGAACCGCTCCTCTCCGACTCTGAAAAGGGTGCTATCGCAGAAGAAAAGGAAACAAAGAAACCGATGGACCCCCTCTCCAGCATCAAAAAGCTCGCCGCAATCGTCGCCGACGTCCGCGGCGTTACGACAAAGGCCAAGCGCAGAAGCTTCAGCAAAGGTATCATCGACTCCACAAACGCAAAAATAGACAGCCAATTCAACTCCGCACTCGAAGACGCTGAACGCACGGACCGGCCAGAGAATACCTCAATACCCCCGGGCATGCCGGTACAGACACCGCAGGACGCCCTTGACAAGAGAACCGATGACCAAGAGGAGGAGGAGAACCATGTTGGGTACGTGCAGGATGATATGTACGAGGATATCTATCCGCCTCTGTTCCCGTACGAGGGGCAGCAGAACACCCACGAGACACACGAAGAGCGCAAGCGCCAGCCGTTGGACCTCACGGGTGCTATCCCGGCGAAGGATCTTATCGAGAATGCTTCTGGGCTGAAGAGCGTTATGGATACGTTCAAAATTCTCTCCTCGGCGGTGCAAAACCCTAACTCGTAGGTTTGTAACGTCGTGTATGAGTAGTTGGGTTTGTAGCCGATTGGCCGGCGGCAGTCTCTAGATTTTTAAAGCTTTCTTCCCTTACTTTATTTTTTTTACCTTTCATCTTTCTTCCTCCCCTCTCGTTTCTTGTTTGGTGTACTCTTTTTTTTTTTTGATGGTGGGGGCTCAGGTACTAAATTGCTTATTTGCGGAGCCAATCCATTTTCTTTTGATGTCTCGTAGACACTTTGAACTGGGGGTTCAGATGGAACGAATTTGATGTGATAATTTTGAAGAGATGGCAATGCTTAAAAATTCACTGCTGTTATGTATTGGCCCAGTTCCAGGCATATTGAGCACGTCTCCACCTCCTCTTTCTCAACACCTAAAAGGGATAGACAATTTCCAGGCGCAGACGGCGCCCAGTGCCTTGCGAGCACGATATCCAACTCTTCAATTGCACAAACACAGCATCCCCGTCACTCAGGATCACTCACGAACCAGTCCAAAGCCCTAATAATAATCGGGCAGGATCTTGCGTCACGGGTTTTTAACAGCGACTCTTCAAAAACCCCCCTTGACGGTATGATCCAAGTCCTTTCGCGAACACCACGAAACCCTTTAGACTAACATATGATAGTGCAACCTCTCGAGTGATAGATATGATATCATACGATATCGCGCTTACCAAGCCCCCGACGTCATGAGGCTCAACGGAGCCATTCAAAGCCGAAATCAAAGCTCGAGGCCCCTGCTCCCTCACGCGTTGTCCGTCACCGGAGCGAAAGCGCCAAGGCCACAGCCAAATAGAAAGAAAGTGGGAAACTTCCAACCTGTAGGGGAGGTCCATACAATTCAGCCATTCATCATCGCCCCCTGAGCAAACCCCCCACCGCACAGAGAGCCACAGAAGATCAAGAAACTCCTTCTACGTGTTATTAAGGAGTCAGCAAACTACAGCCTCAGCCTTCCCACCATCCTTTCATCCTCTCTTCAACGACAACCCCTCCCCTCCTCCTCCCCCTCCATCTACACAACAACATCCACAATGCCAAACACTAACGGTAGTAATCAAGCCATGTCACCCTCCACCACCACCACCAACGAAAACATTTTCCTCTTCATTCCCAACCTTATCGGCTACTCGCGCATCATTCTCGCCGGCTGTTCCTTATACTTCATGTCCTACCATCCACACTACTGCACCCTCCTTTACACGCTCTCCTGCCTCCTCGACGCGCTTGATGGCTGGGCCGCCCGGCGATTCAGCCAGAGCACAAAATTCGGAGCGGTACTCGACATGGTGACGGATAGGTGCACCACTGCATGCCTCCTCTGCTTCCTTAGCAGCGCGTACACCAAGTGGGCGATTCTCTTCCAGGGGTTGATATCCTTGGACCTAGCGAGCCATTACATGCACATGTATGCCTCGTTAGAGCGGGGCGCCGCATCGCACAAGAAAGTCGAGAAGAAAATGAGTAGGGTTTTGAATCTGTACTATTCCAATAATGTTTGTTCCCGTTTTCTACTCCCACCCATTCCCGAGTTGTGACTTGATGATTCGAGAGGGTTGCTGACAGGGGGGGGGGGTTGGATTGTAGAAAGTCCTGTTTACATTCTGCGCTGCAAATGAGCTGTTCTTCCTCAGCATGTACCTTCTCTCCTTCCCGCAGTTCTCCATCGTCGGAAATTCCTGGAGTTGGCCGTGGATCGTTGCGGCGGTCACCTTCCCTATTTGTGCTGCGAAGCAGTGGATCAACGTTGTCCAGATGGTCAAGGCCGCAGGGTCATTGGCGGAGGGTGATTTGGAACTAAGATCCCAAGCAAAGAAACAAAATTAGTGAGCCGGCCGGTTGGTCAGTTGGTTGAGCATGGTTCTGGTATCCAGGGTCAGGGGAAGTTTACATAAGGGCGTTCTCTGGTTGTTACGGGATTCTCGCTCTTTTTTTTTTTAACACAACACGTATCACTAGTTCTCGTTAATTCCCAATCTACGATGGTTCCCCCAAATATCACACAGATTCAGTTCGCTCACTTCCTGGCTTCTCCTTGTGGTTTGCGATGGCCTCGCCACTAACCAGCCCACCAATTCCCAGATACCCCACTCGACAGAACAAAAAACACAGTGGAAGAGGTTTTGAAGAATGAGTGCACGAACTCCCTCACAGCGATTTAGCCAATCACCTACCAGCCCTACAATAAACGAGAGATACACCGGCTCAGACCCGGTCCAAACCCGAACCTCTCTGCCGAAAATCCATCCCGTGGGCATTTGCACATTCATCCACCAACCCTTCCTGCCCTACACGCACTCTATCACCAACAAAGCAGAGTAAAAAAAGAAATTGGACGTACTGCGAATCGAACCCATGATCACCTTGATATTCAGTCCGTAGAGGCTTGCGGATGAGATATGCCCCCAAACCATGCGCCTGCTTGCTGGTTTTTGTAGTGGGCGCACTAGTAATCCGCGCATTCACCAGCCCCCCCTCCTCCTCCCTACACAGGAGGGCGTCCCGCCGTCTACCGGCCTATCCCACCCGAGCGGAGGGGAGGGGGGATGGTATGGGGAGTGTTTGGTGGGATATTTTTCCAATTAGTACAGTACTGTGAGTAGGCTCCTCGAGACCTCAAGGCATTTGGATCCAATTCGCTCCACTAGTGTGATAGCCGACCTTGCGCCTGCGGTTCAATAACGCCCTCGTCCAGGCAATGTGGAGGTCGTGCGGAAGGCTTTCTCTCGTATTTCCTGCCAAGCCATGTATTTATTGGCTTTGATCCTGCTTACCTGGTTTTTCCTTTCTTTTCTTTCCACTGCCCGTTCCTCCCGGCCTTCCATGTATAACATGCTTAGCCCCCGGTGGCTGGGAGGGGATAGGGAAGAATGGAGGAAGGAGTGTAATACAATAGATCCGATTAGCTCTGTATCGTTACATTCTCGCATCCGTCTTTTCCATTGTCCAGTACATTCAAGACCTCCGAGTACGGTCCCACCGCGTTGTCCCAGAACCTACGAGGGCCGGATTCCCCATCATACTATAGGTATTCTATGATATAGTAGTTCCAAACTCGGATTCGTATAGCGTTTAAACCCACTTCTCTCCTGCTCTCGTACAATCCTCATTCAGCTGAGCCATGTCACGGCGGTAAACTCGGGAGGATCATTCCTATAAAGCGGACGAGGTACAAAGAGGGAAATCACCTGGAGTTAAATGGTTTGATAGGAACACGGGGTGCTGGATCTCCTGTGTTTGGCATGCTAACGTGTAGATTGGGGGTCACTGGTCTTCCGGGGGCCGGCCGGGTTGCCCGGGCGAGAAGTCCTTTCGTAGTTTCCGGGTCGAGAAATGATTCAAAGGTGCAGAGGTAGATTTTCTGAAGAAAATAAACACGCGATATTTAACAGAACTAGTATGATATGTGAAATAGAATTCGCTAATACGTTAGTGGGTAAGACGATTGTTTTTGTGTCGCAAGAGCTGTACAGTATCATACCACAAACCCCAAGATACCCAGCCCACATTCTACCCACCACCACCTGGACATCACAACTACCGAGTGATTTTCAATGATTATACCAACTTCTGATTACTCATCTATTAACCAACCCCGACCAACCAACCACCAGTCACTAATGCGCTCCCCTCCCCTCCCCTCCCCCCAGCGTCTACTAGTGCCGGTGGCAGTAAACTATTCACAAGCGAGAGCTCCCCGGCACGACCCGTCCAAGGATCAAATTTTTTTTTTTTTAACCTTGGTTCCATCCCGACTACCGTGCCGGGTATGCAGAGATCTGCAACAAACTCAAACCTAAACCCCATATGCATTACCGGTATATCTACCAGTCGCCGCGCAGAAAGGCCGGCCCATGATTGGTTCGAGTTGGGCTTGGGAAGGCAGGTGCCCAGCTTGGTTCATGGCTTACACATTCCTTTGCGATGCTTACGATACTACTCCCGCGCGGGAAGTTGGGGATTAATATTAATGCTCTGTGGATAGGTGGATTGATGGGGGGTTAGGCGAGGAAAGAGGAGGTGGAGGAGGTTTGGTCTACCTGTTATTTATTGGAATGAATCCCCGGAATTTGAGAGGGTCTCTCGGGGAAGGGGGGAGGGTTCTGCTCGGTTGTTTGGTGGGAGTTTTGGCGTTTGCTGGAATGATTTGACCGGGTTGACGTCAGGTGTGGTTGATCTTGGGGCATTGACCGGAGGGAGGGCTTGGTACAGTACGGCACAAGTATGATACTTGTACGGCAAACTTGACTTGACGACCGTAACGCAATGGCTACCGTCTCTACTTTGGATAACGCCTATCGTACGAGAATTGTGGTTTTCCCCGCCCCCCGCCGCCGCCTCGCCCTGAATATTGGCTTTGGACTTGAAGTCCTAATGTGGGGACATGTTCCCTCCTCCTGGTGTCATTCGGATTGGGCCCTCACTGCTGCGCGCCAAGAATTCATTATCGATATACATCCTGCGAACTGCACCCTATTTACCCCTCCTCCTCTCCCCTCCGAAGGATTCCGTTGTGAATGCGAGGTAGGGCGGGTTACAGAGTGGGGAATTGGAGAATTGGGGGGTCATTGATTTAGGACCGTGTGGGATGTAATGGGTCCGGACACGAAACGGCAAATCGAGAAACTCGAACATCCACCGCCGAGGTATCCCTTTCATCCCGCTCCCGCTGAGAATCGAAGATATCGCGGGTTGTTCAGTTGAGGGTTTCGCTGGACCGAGCCGGAATATCTTTCTCAGCTATCAGCAGAAGTTCATCCGTTCAGCCCCACATTCCTCCATTGAAAAGAAACCCTTCTCTCAGTTCAACGCTCAATGGCCCTTCATCATCCCAACACCTCTTCCGGTGGCTCCCCCACCATCCATAGCCTTTGTATTGTCGTTAGATGCCCTTTGGACAGCTCTTTAGCGAAGGCTCTCTCTCACACCCTAACCGCTGACTAGTCGAGCATTACAGAAGTTAGAATAAAGCTATACCTTTCCTTTATGTTAAATTTTCGAGATCTAGCACTGCATGAAGGACGGAAATCTTGACCCTTTTGAAGAGGGGAAGGGAAAAGAGGCAATGAGCTAAGGGGAATCTGGACTGAATCCACGGCCAAAAGACTTGGCCGGGAACACCTCCCCCGTTTTTCCCGCGAACCTCTCATTATGGAGAGAGAGTAGGAGGGCTGCAAATGGGAGTTCAAGGCAGACGCGCCAAACCTCCCCTCAGAGTGTCAGATAGTTGGATAACAAGAATCACCTTCTCGGGATGGACTTTCGGGCTCCAAGACCAGCCCAATCCCTACTAGTCTCCACATTGACCGCCCAGGACCTTTGTCGCCAAATATGCCTTAGCGAGCGCTGCGAGCACTTTTCTGGGAAATCCTATCTTCCAAAGTGCCGGTAATCTTTGAGATGGATAATTGCCTGCGCATCAAAAGAAGCAAACTCTGGGAAGAGGCGAGATCAGCCTGCTCGAAAAGCTGGCACAATTCCATCAAAGATTAATAGCTAATCATTACCACCGCCAGAATATACTCATAGTAACCACGTTCCTATTCGGCAATACTAGAACTTAGGCAGTCCCTCTCACCATCCAGCCTGCTTAAAATTGAAAACCTTCGGTTCCGGAGGCGAGAAGCCTTCTGAGCCGAGAAACCCCCCGCCCGGAGAAGCGCGCACGATTCTTTATCCGGTATTTGACTGAGTGGGGATTTATTAACCTTACATTATTATTATAGGTCTTATTAAACTGGTGCAGAACTTACAACGCCTACTCCGGGCGCTACAGAACCTATACTAGAGCCCAGACTCCGAATGCACGAAGGCACCATTGTACTATCGCCACCCCACCCCATTGTCATTCCGTGGGTATGGGTTGTCTACGGCTGAACCTAGGGTTGCCGTATCATAACAACGGTACTTTGCTCCAGCAACAGTCTTCCAGGGGCCCGGAGAAGAAATAAGCACCGCCTACAATATCAGATCAGGTTACCACCTTGCCTCGGTTCAAAGATTCAAAACGTGGGAGCCAAGTTAGCGGGTCTCCTCAGCTCCACAAGTCAAATCGCAAGCGCGCGCCCCCGCGATGCTTGTCATACACTCCCTATCGACTGCGACTCGCACGGTCTCCAGCGCTGATGAGCTTAGCCCAAACTAATTTCCGGTCTTCCTACAAGTACACCCGGCTATCACAGCATGAACTCTTTAAATTAGCGCAGACGATAAATTATTTGGGACCCTTGCCCTGTCACTTGTCACTTTGCCTGTAGTGCCGCACAGACATTCAGTTCATCCATCCTAGTGGGTCGGAGGATATCTTATGCCATTCTAGTTGGCCGCACTAGAATCCAGAATCTGATCATTGGTCCCGTAGCAAAGTCTGACCGGTGATCTTGACCCGAGCTCGATAGATATCGGCTATCTAGGTTCCGGAGACCACTGACGAATCATCAGAGTCGGAGTGTCCTTGCTCCATAACCGACACAGCGCCACAGCGCCACATTGTCAATGTTTGCACGTCTGAAAGACCCTCGATTAAGATGCCGGTATCGAGAGGCATATGATACTAAATGAAACACTGCGCCCAAATTCGAGCCTAATACCTAATAATCAGAGAATATCGATGGCACTGAATGATCCTCCTGAGTGATCGCAGCCCGGCATGTACCTTCCTTACTTTTTTCTCGCTCCCAGATTTTTGGAGGGTGAACCGATGTAGCTCCCCTACGGTATGTACGAGCACCTTCCTTTCGTACTCCCTTTGGACTTGTCGGAAATGACCCTGGAATAAATTTTATCGGGCTCGATATCACCCAAGGAAGGACATGACACGGTACGAGTATTGGAGTACCGCATTGGAGTCTCGGAATGAACTTCTCTTTGGTGTTAGTTTTTAATGGGACTTGTCCCGACTCCACGAAAGATGCTCTCCTTTTCTCAGTCGGGCACCGGTAACACCAACGTTTGTCCAAGTCGCTGCTAAAGCTCGGCTTCCATAACGCTGCATTCTGCTTACGAATCTTCATGCACCAAACAGCTGCCTTACTCTTAATTCTGGGGAGCCGCTTAATGAAGTACAGCATCTCGAGTAAGATGGGGTTCTGTTATTTTGATGATCAAAGGCCGCAGCGTCGAAGCATCAAAGCTCCGGCTAAAAATTATTTATGGAGAATTGACAAAGAAACTTCTACGGGCGGTTCCTATGCATAAGTTGTGACTCTATTTGGCGACATGTCGCTAGTTGCTCCCTTGTGCCAGGCGAGACAAACAGGATTTCACTTTCTCAACAGGGAACTAAGACCCTGTTGAGCAGACTACCGGTACTACTTGATAAAGACATTTTAGGCGATATGTATACCCACGAGAATTGATTTCGGCTGCTCGATTACTCTCGTCCTACAGTAGAAGCCATTGGACGTCCTACGCTCAATACTCGCGCATCCTGCGAATTTCCCAATGACGGGTCTGAGGAACCCGTGTACTGTACGGACGGTACATCGGCGACTGAGGAGTCACTCCGATCGCGGGAAGCAAAAGTGCTATCATACTTAAGCAGCGCTCGAGTGTCACTGGATGCTGCTTCTTTTGGTGGCAATCAGATGGGTAGACAACTTGGGATTCAAAATCTTTCTTGCGCCGGTTGCCTAGGACCGCATTCGAGCCGGCCAATGAATACTCTACTCTTCTCCAACTCTAGCCGGTAGAAACGGCGTATCTGCGCTATTGAGACGCCCAAGGCAGGGGGGGGGGCAGGGATGAGGCCGGGGAAAGGCACCAGGAATTGCCCATCGACCAAGTGTTTGGGAGATACTGGTACTTTTGTTCAATAGCTCTTCCAACTCTAAATGCTGGTGTACTGTACCCTCCCTTTCCGACTCCATGAGCCTTTGCATTTGGGAATATTCTGGACAGAGACGATCAACCTGGAATTGAAAGATATAGATAGGTGGTTTATTCTGCTTCATATTACTCCACTCGTGGAACATTGTGAAGGATAAGCACCGAAGGGCAGGAAACAAGAGTCCAAAGTTTCCAAGAAACACAGTCCTTCCCTTGTATGGTACCGGCACCGTACCGCACCGGCACTCTCAACGGGCGCCATTTCATCCGCTGTCCACCTACGAGTACTTTTTTTGTCTTGATATGGTGTTATTTTCTTTTTTTTTCCCATCGGTCTTTTTTTTTGGACACGGCTGTCGCTACTAGCCAAGGGATCACCTCAGCTTCCTCCAGCCAATCAGATGCAGGCCGTAAGCCCATTATTGAGCGGGGGTTGAAGGAAAGGAGAGACACTGGGGAGCGAATACTCGTATATTAGAGCTCCAGAGAGGCCAAGAAACCCCAGGGAAGGCCGGTACCATACACTCCTGCTGTTGCTGCCGTACGGGGCACTTTTTTTCCCCCCGCTCCTCTATTCTCGGCTGTATTCCTGTATCCGTTCGTCAAACTTCCACAGTATCACCAGCGCCAACATCCAGTCCACCGTGGCATATACTACCGGCACATCCTAGCAGCAAAAATAACCTCCATAACTTACGACTTGCACCGAGGCTTTCTTTTTTCTCGTGTGCTTGGTTCGCTCTGCTTGCTGGGCGCTGCCACTTGACACATTCGCCTATCATTCGAGGTATGATAATTTATTGTCTTTAGCTCCAGGAACAAACACCCCTAGACACCCCCGCCCCTGCGCTAGCACTGTTCCGTCCCGATCAGCGCCATAAAGATCGGGCTCCGCCCCACGGAGAGCCTCTCAGCACGATACTCTTCCCGCAGTCCACATACCCGATTTTTTACCTTATCGTATCCTCGGTACTGATATAGTCAGGCCTCCGTCCCCTCGACCCTTCCTGACGTCTAACCGCATAATCCTAAAGCACCTCGCCCTTTTTTCTCTCTCGACCTGGTTCCACCACCTTATAATCCAGCCCTATCGTCTCACCCGAGCCTCATTCTTAAATCCTTCCCCATCCTCTTCAACTTTCGCGAACCCTTCACACTTCCTGAGCTAGCATCGGAGTCTTCGGCTTTACAAAGAACACTGGGGGCAGCTTGGGCGTTCGCATTCCTCGTTCAACCACTTCCGTATCTTAAAGATGGCTTCATATCAACCAACCTTCTATACACAACCCCAAGCAATCTACCAACCAACCCCTACATCCTCGCACCAGGCTGAAGAGTTTTCACCTCTGGTTAGCATTACCCTACCGCCCCCCTAGATGCCCATCTAACCGTTTCATAGTCCTTCACCAGCTACCCTACATTCGACTTTTTTGATCCGCAAAGTCATCACAACATTACGCCTTCGTTAAGAGGTCATACTCCCGTTGACCCAGAGACACATAGAAATGGGAGGAGCAGCAGCGAAGAAAAGGAGTTGACACCGGGACAGCGGGTAAGCCAGACCGCTGATGACTCCAATGCTTCAATGGATGGTACCCTGACTGCAACACAGAGACGGAAAGAACAGAATCGAGCAGCGTAAGGACCACCATGAATGGGAGTGACATGACTCGATGTCGCTTGCCCTCGTTTTTACCTGCTGCAACCGAGACTAAAATTTGAATTTCGTAGGCAACGTGCATTTCGGGAGCGCAAAGAACGACACGTCAAGGAACTAGAACACAGGCTCAAGACATTGGAGCAGCATGCGTCAGAAACGGCATCACAAAACGAGATACTGAAGCAGGAGCTCCAAAAGACTAAACTTGAGAACAGACTTCTACAAGAGAACAGCCTACGGGGCAACTCACCGCCGGCAATGACCGAAGTGGCAAACATGAACTTCAAGCCGACGGACCACCACAATATTGCTAACCCCCCTCCAGCCTTCACATCTCCGATATTCGGGGAGCACCCAAACAGAGGTCCCCTGCACAGGATCTCGACAAGCCCGAAGACAGGCGAGCGACTCTTGGGTGCTGGGGCCGCGTGGGACTTGATCGTCTGCCATCCGTTGTACGAGCAAGGCCTTGTAGACATCGGGGACATCTCCGACAGGTTGAAGGGGCTCGCCCGCTGTGATGGGCAGGGGCCAGTCTTTGAGGAAAGCGTCATCCTTGATGCCATTCATGCCTCGTCAGGCAGCGGTCGGGATGAGCTGCTAATGGAATCTTCACCTGGGATGTCTTACTAATTAATAAATTTGGGGGAGGAAAAGGGAAGCCGATTTCCCTTTCTTTTTTTCCATCGATTTCCCCCCTTGTGATTTTCTCTCGGCTCTTTTTTCCGATTCTGTCCCATTTCCTTTTCCCTCTTTTTTTTTTTTTTCATTTTCCTCCTTGTCGCCTCCCTCCCGTTTGAACTTGAACCTGGACAAAAGCCTTTTTTTTTTTTTCCTTTCTCCTTTTCCTTCACCTGTTCTATTCTATTCCATTCTATTCCTTTATTTTTTGCAAAAGATTCTGGAGAAGTGGCGNAAAAAAGATTCAAATCAAAAAATTTCAAATCTCAAAAATCGAGATCCAAAGACTTGACAAGAATCACTATGCATCGAGGGAGCCAGTCGCCCACACACAAACAGTCGTGCAGTGGGGTGCCGTCCAAGTACTAGTACCGTGCATACGTGGGTACTCTACGAATACCGTACAGTACTGCAGTTGCCCGAACTCCTGGATTTTGATTTATTTATTCTTCCCCCCCCCCGTGGCAATGAAAGGAAGGAGACGGCTAGTTTGGATTTTTAATTATTTTATTTTTTCTCTTTTTCTCTCTTGCTTTCTTTCTTTCTTTTTTTCCTTCCTCCCCAACCTTTCGAACTTTTGTTTGTGATTTGCTGCTTCACTCCATTTGCACTTGCACTCGAGTTTTTGTTTCGGCGGCGGTGGGGTGAAGTTGGGTGCATGGGCCGATGGGGAGCATGGCACAACAGCAGCAGGTGTGGGAAGGGAGGGAGGGAGGGAGGGAGGGAAAATCACGGAGAGCAGTGTTCTCTGTTTTCTTCCCTTTATCATACATATTTTTCTGTCACTCTCAAGCCATGTTTACATTTGCTTATTGGGGTCCCTTTTTCTCCGCCCATTATTCTCTCTCCAATTTAGCTTTTAGCTCGAGCTTAAGCTTGAGCTTTCTCTTACCGTCATATCATACATACCCTAGATGTTATCACACCTTTACTTGGCCTTTCCTGTATTATACAATCATTCGCTCCCAGCTCGATTTCAATCCGAACATGATACCAACCAAGCCAAAGCCAAACTTGACCAGACCAGACCAGATCAGCCCAACTTTTTAACACTGGTGCAAAATTGAATGTGCAAAAGTGCGTGCTTTTTTTTTTTCCCTTTCTTTTTGGTGGGGGGAGGAAGAGGAGGAGGAGGCGGGTAGGATCCCATACCGTCCTGACCGGAGGTCCAAGATGGTGTAGCATTCCCGCCATATGATTCCCATCAGTTATGACATATATCGCACAAGTAAAGCAAATCAGTCACCCCGCAGAAGAAAAAAAAATTCCTCCAACGTGGAATTCCTCACTTTTCCGGGCTGTTCCCATGTTTTGTTTTTTTCTTTTTTTTTCGACATTTCGACATTTTGCCATCCCGTGGGCGAGCGGGGATGATATTGCCACCTCGCCACCCCCACAGAAGCGACTCGATATAGGATCACGACAGACTACCGGTAAGTGGTCCATTGCAACATGAGGCTTTTCGATCCCTTCTTATTGTTAAAGCCGCCAGGCCGGCCAGCCGAGGAAGGGGGGGAGGGGAGGGAGGGAAGAAGGACCAGTGTTGGGGAAGTATCACGTCGCAAAACCGAAAAAGGTGTCTTTTTATTTTATTTTTTACTTTTGCTGGCTGTACGAGTACTGTACAGTACTGGTACGGTTTTAGTTCTTACCGTTTCCATGCCAGCTTTGCCATGATACTTGGTCTAAGTTTAATTCTAATCCGGACCGCAGAGCACGTTGCCGCGTGGGAATATTGACGGAAGGGGCGGAGGAAAGTGGTAACGGTTGGGATGATGGGGGGTGGTGGTGGTGGTGCTCTTAAGTTTGGGTCTGAATTGTGTGGGGGGGTTAAGAGTTTTTTTTTCGGCGGGTTTCTTTTTGGGTGGATGCGTTTTTTTTGGTTGTTTTTCTGGAATGGGGGGTGGAGATTTTGGGATAT
>PYWC01000068.1:181233-202674 GCA_003182015.1 Tuber magnatum
ACGACGCTCTTCCGATCTGGGGGGGATAGAAATGAAAAAATAACCTATATTATTGTGCAGGGAAATTCTATAGTCCTAATTAGGGCTTCTAGAGATCCAAGTCAATGGAGCCACACAAATCCACAGACTTGGATATAAAAGGAACCTCACAAACCTCCAACACCCACATCTACCACCTTCCCACCAAGAAGAAAAAACATTGACATACCATCACCTCCAACACCTACATCTTCAACCTTCCTACTACAAAGCAAAAATATCAACACACTACTACCTCCACTACTACCACCTAGAGCTCTACTATCAATCAACCAATATACCTCACCTAGAGTTGTACTACTAATACATCTACATACCTCATCCAAGTTAGTCTCCTATCCCTATTTATTTATTCTATCTACTAACTACTTATTTTTAGTAATGTCAACTCTAGAAGGAACAATCCTTACCCAACTAATGGGTTTTCTAGGCAATAGAGAAGGTACAAAGAAGGACTTTAATATGGCACTACTTCAATTTGAGAAAGTAATCCATGATACTGCTATTAAGCAGCTTAAGGTTCCAGAGGAATTAGTTGGAAAGTTTATTCAAGATCAAATTCAGGTAAATCCCACAACACTTCTACAAGTAATTATTAGTATTACTATTATTGTTATTACAATAACTAGATAGAAAGCTAATCATGGAAATATATATTATAGGAAATTCACAAACTCTTTGGTCAAATTCATGCAGTTTCTAAGAATTATCAATTATGGGATCAGACCTCAAATTACTTCTCCATGAGTGACAGTTCCAAACAAGGTTGTGGTTTACCAAGACAGCCAATCATGGGTTTCCTCTCCTCTAGTAACTATATCTCAGGATTCTCATCAGAGGATAAGCAGCTAGTCAAGGATCTTGTGGCTGTTATGGAGAATGAGGAATCTGTCCATGACTTCTTGGATACAAAACCTTATGTCGACCATTGGGGGGGTATGAGTGAGCAGGATTTTGTTGATTTGGCTTGTCGTATTGTGGTAAGCTTACCCTTTCCCAACTTCTTTCTACTCTAATAGTATTTATACTTTTGTAGCTAATAGGATTCTAGATTGATCTTAATACTATGCATGAGCACACAGATAAGGACAACAAGTTTATGGCTTTGACACCTAAAGAGAGAATTGAAGACCTATTGGATCTTTTAAAGGTTTGCAATATTTCCTCTCTTTGTTATCTACTAATGCTGACAATCTAATAGAAATGCAAAGGGACCCTCTATGCAATGTGGAAGATGAGTCTTTATGAAGAATGCCTCAAAGACCCCCGTGGAATGCAGATTGTAACCTCTTCTCCTCTCTTGTTTTCCACTCTGGCAAAGTAATAACTAACCTGTTCTAGCGCTTTGTTGACAACCAAAAAAACAACTGGCTAAAAAAGGCTAAAGGACGCAAGCGCAAGCTCCGTGATACAGAGATTGAAGAGCAGGAGGCAGAAACTGAAGTCCATACTAAAAAGCGCCGTCCAACAAAATCTAGAACGGAGATGCCTTTAGAAGAACTTGGAATGGAGTACTTTGATGACCCACGTGGAGTACCACTAGCACCACCAGAGAAGCCACTAGCTAGGAAAGGCATTAATGCTAGTAGGGGTAGTGGCATGCCTAAGAAAATCTTCCGTGGACCAAAGCATCGGGCTATTGAGGCTATTAGACAGGCTAATGCTGATCGGGAAGCAGCAAAGTCAGTCATGGGAGTGGAGGAAACAAGAGTACGAGCTGAGGATGGGTTGGAGATGCCATTGCCTCTTACTATTATGACTGCTCCAGATTCAACTATCAGGGACACAAGAGTGGTTTCAAATCTGAAGGTCTTTCAATCTTCACAAGATACCTCTGGCATTTCTTGCAAGAATCAGAATACAGAGGCTTTAAAAGTGCAAGCTCAAGCAGTTAATCCCAAGCCTGAATGCTCACAGGCAATTGTGGTTCCTAAAGTTGTTCCAGGATTACAGGAATACTTGGGTGCAGGCATAAATAATCTGGAGGCTGCTGCTGTTCAGAATTCAGACTTTGATTACTGGGACTTTCTTTTGGACCCTAGATTTCTAGGTCAAGTTGGTGGAACAGGGGACCCCTTGGATGAATTTCTCAGAACTGACAACAATAATAATCAGACTCTTCTTCCTCCTACATCCAGTAGGCCTAACAACAGAAGTCTTCCAAATAGAAGCTTCTCTGATACTGGACCCTCCATCACATCTGGGCCTAGTCAGTCTCAGCCTTTCAATAATATACCGAGCAGAGTTCTTTCCAATATCTCTGAAATTGACAATTCTAATAGAGAGTTTTGTCATAACTCTACCCACTCGAGGACTATTCCTGGCACTCAGATACCACAGAACAACTTCTCCTTGGTTCATAATACTATTACCAATCCTGTGCCTCCAGGGCACCAAGGATTTAATTTCAATGAGCAAGTTCTAAACACTATTAGCTCTCAGTCCTTTTCAACAAACAACTCCTATCTTTCGAATGATGAGGTTCTATCCCAATACACCAACCTGGACTGGCTTCAAAACTCTGGCCATGACTCATCTACTACAACTAATACAAGGTTCCCTTCCTCTACTAGTCCTACTTCTAATACCTCTCTGAATTTGAACAGTACTTTACCTACTAGCAAGAATGTGGAAGCAGTAGCTCTTGAATCTATGACAGGGAATGAATGGCTAGACCAGTTTGATCTAGATTTTAATGGAGATTTGAGCCTGTTACCATTCTGATAAAGCTTTGCTTGTTTAGTGTTGGCTACTGGAATATTGCTGTTTTCAATATGGGGAGAATTCTTCACTTTAGTTTACTTACTGCTTCTGGTTTCAATATTTTTTTCTCTACTGCTTTTCTCTCTATTATTTTATACAAGTGGGTTTAAAATAACTTATTATTTTTATTTACTTTATTGACTAGAAATGCTTATGGTTGTATTGCACTTTTTTCTCTTCTCTGTTTTTTTTTTCTTACTACAATATAATTTCTAATGGCTGGTCTTGTAAGACAACAAATTGTTATTCATTTAAGCTGTATTTGTTTACTACATATATTTGTTACAGCAGAAAGTACTACTTTTGCATTAGGTAGTGTTTGCATTACTGGTTGTTAGTATTTTCTTTGTCAGTTTGTACCATCAATTATTATCTTTGTATACATGCATGTATTTAGTAAAACAAAATTAGAATACAAAAAAAAAAGTTACAAAAAGATAACCTTTGTCTACTCTATTTGTAAATGGGAAAACATAGACTGTTTAGTATTAGATTATTAAAACAATTGTTAGTAGTTGTCTATACTATAGTCTTGTTTATTGTGGGTTTAAGCTATGGTAAATTAGATAAGTCATATTGAAAGTATAGTAGTCATATAGAATGTTTAAACTAGAATGCATGAGATATTGCTCAGCTATCTAGAGATTCACATCTGTTATTATAGACTCCTTATTTCTGACTAGTATTGAGGCATAATTCTTTAATTTAAAATCCTCTAATCTATGAATTGCCCAGTGCTTTTCTGCACTAGTACACTTATCAATAAACTATATGATAGGCCTTGGTCAGTCAATCTGAAATTTTTCACTACTTCTAAACTAACTATTACCTATTACCAGTTCTTTCTCTTTTTCCTCCTAATACTGGTACTCCTCTTACTTTTATTTTTTTGAATAAAAATCAACTCCATTAGAAATTAGTACCTAGTCCTTGCAGTCTCTCTTATCATTCTGATAAGAATACTCCTATCAGAGAGCTGAATCTCAATAACATGATTATTCTTAGCGATATATAGCAATAGAAGAGGGAATATATAACTATACAGGTAAGTAGAGTGAATTACCTATTTTCAAGATAATATTCTATGAGGTTTCTAGTCAGAGTAGTAGTAAGAACATCAAGAACCAGTTAACCTCCCTGTAGCTGAAAGAAGACTAGTCGTTCAACTCTCCTGCAAGTTTTCTAAATCACTATAACAATTGTTGAATAGTTTATCATACAAGATATTATAAGTCTGGATAAATATATATAGAAGTTATTACAAGTAACTGCAAAGAAGTATAAGGCTGCTAGAGGGTGTGCTATAATTTCTGTTAGTGTTTTATCCTTATACTTAGTTGGAGAAATCTAGTATGGTTTTGGAAGGTTAAATTCTATATCAACTTTCTAACAAAGGGTATGACAATTTTGAATGCAATGCCATTTGAATACATTTATATAAAAAAGGTAATAATTGTCAGCAACTACAAAAATAACTATATAGTTCTAAGCCTGAAGTGTATGATAGGTATCTTTCTACTTTATTGAAAAATATTTGATTTTAAAATTGGAGGAATAGTGAGTTTTAAATGATTATTTTAGCATATTATCTTTATTTTTTTTTGCATAGAAAGATAGCCAACCTCAATGTATACAAGTAAGCTGGCTTTTGAATATTTTTAAGAGTACAATTTTTAGTTATTGTAAAGTATACTAAAATACATATATCTATCAACTATTTTACAGACCTAATAAACCTGTATAAAGATATTTGATACAACAAAACTTATAATAAGATAGGTCTAGAATTTTCAATAATATATTATATTTTTGTAGTTGTTAACAATTTTATATTTCCTGGACCTAACTTATCATTAAAATATTATAATACAGCTATGGATTCATCAGGACTGGCTCAAGCAATTACAAACTATTGGAGAGAACCCTATTAGTATGTAATATTAGAACACAATTCTGAGTTATCTATGATCTCAATTGCTGGTATTTATTGGGTAATCAAGCATGCTCTATTTAGTTGATTAGCATATACTTGGCTATTAAAATTGGGATGGAACTGGGGAGAAGTCAATAAAGGAATATGTAAAGATAGATATGAAGGGTCAGATATGAGGGATTATTATACAAATGTATTGCTTCCACAAATGCAATCTTTCAAATCAAGATTAATATAATGGGATAAAACTTTAGTTACTGTTTTTAAGCCACAACCAAGTGGAATTTGATCATTGATTTTCATTAATTATAATGAGTATATAATTTCAACTCATATGATAAACAAATGAAAACCTGAATACATAAGGATAATTTACCAATACAGAAAAAGGCTCATAGGCAGAGTCTTCATATATCTAACTTCCTGACACCAGTAGGGTAACTGGGAGAGAGAAGTGTATATGAGATTCTAAAGTATAGTAGAGAGGTTTGGTAAACTAGAGAGCTATTTCTAAAGCAGGCTGTGGGAACAGCAACTCCAGCTTTGAAAAAGCACTTCCTGGATGCTAGAAGTTGTTTGTCTTTAGTAATACAAAAATCCAGCAGAAGTATTCTATTTATATATTACAAGTTGACAACATGAACCTCATTACAGGTGGAAAAAATCCAGTTCCTATGAGATAGATACTATTAATATTCTAATAATTCTGTAATAGTTATACAGTAGACCATAATATTACCTGATAGTTAGCTTAAAGGGTTACTAATATTATCGCAGAAATATGGCCTTTGGCTACAATAATGGTGGTTGTTAATACAATATTCAATTTCTGACAAACAGGCTCAATGAATCAAAGCTTAGTGCTGCATGCAAGAATACAACAAATTGTCATAGCCACCTGACCAGAGTACCGCGGTATTGGGTTTTTGGTTGTATATACTGGGATGGGTATTGGATGGTTGCCTAGGACTTTAGCCAAAGTTTTGCAAAATAGAACCTGATTGGAATAGATAAAAGACTGTGCCTGCATGTGTGGAAGAGGTTAGGGGAATTCAGATTTGTCAGCGAGAGATTTCCTTTTGTTATATATTATATACCTCTACTCCTAATATTTTTTCTACATATCTCCCTATATCTGTATTTCTATACTTCTCTACTTCAACTCCTTTGCATCTCTACTAGTATAGCATTTGACTACTAAGATTATTATACTATCATCTTCTAGTTACAATGGTGTGTCCTAGCCAGTAGGGTAGAATAGAGGAAAGGGGAGCTAAGTAGAGCAAGTATAAATTAACAAGTATGTATTTATAATATTTTTTGATACAATATGAAGAAAAGATTTTTGTGAGATTTATAGATTACTACTATTTGGCAGTTAGACTAAAGGTTTTAAACCATTAATGAAAAGAGAAAAGAATTCCTAAATCCCTTAAGGTCTTAAGACTTCTATACTAGTCCTAGTAGACTAGAGGACTAAACTTATAATAGCTATTTAAAGAAGTAAAAAACATAGCATATTTAACTAATTATTAGTACTCAATCCTCTCAGAATAAGACACAGGCCAACTGAGCTGAGTTACTGAGATGTAAGTTTTGTTAGGACTATTGGAACTATTATTCCTATATAAGACACTTCTTAGAAGTATTTCTAGCTACTGAAAGTTTTTCTCTGCACAATGACTTTTTACAGATATTCTACAGTTATTCAATTAGACTACACTATCCAAGACAGAATATATTGTAGTAACTAGAAAAGTTATAGTGCTAGAAGACTAAACTCTAAACCAACTTTCAGTGCAAAAATGTGACATTTTTTTCCACAATAGCAATAGTAATACTGCTAAGAATAAAAATATTTGTTAAGACTAGGGTGAAGAGATTCTTACCATTTAACTCTTATTGCTGCTAGCCCTTCTAGTTTTCAAGACATTTTATAAATATATATATAATTTGTTAAATTAAACTTAAACTCGATTGCTATATACAAGCAATTTCTTTGCTAACTTTCTATATTGTTGATAATCCTGTTATATATTCAACATATACTCAGGTAATTTTATTCTAGTTAAATAATTTATAATATATAATTATTGATCTTAATTTTCCAGATTCAACCTATTTAGAGATACTTTTGTTTTTTGGTTAAATACTGTAATTGTTTAAGGGCACAATCTCTATATACAACTACTAGGATACAATATAGAAGCCTAAAAGCACATATCACAACACTGTCTAATCCTCTCCAACCCAATAGCCCTTTTGCTCTGGAGCTAACTGCATATCTTTTGCATAAAAGAGCCAGGCTGAAAAGAAAGAAACTGTCAGCAGACTTCAACAAATAATATTAACAATAGAAAAACAATCAATCAATATAACAAATCAAGTAACAATTTATCAACTTATGGCCAGTAATAGCCAACCAGTTTTCTTCTTGGGAATATTTGTACCTAAGTCACTTGCACTTGTGATAGTAGAGTAGATGTGATAAACAAGATACATTTTTAAGACTCATAGATTAATTCCAGCTTCTGTGCTCCATCTAACTGAAGGAAAAATACATCCCTATTTATACCCATTAGTGTTTATATGAAAACTGTCTTATACTAAGGAAATCTATAGAACCTGCTAGAATCTTCTAGTATAATAATAGGTCATTTAACTGTATCATATGACTAATACAGTTATACCACCATGCAGAAATAGGATAATGTAATTTTAAACACTTTCTCTATGATTCCATTCCTAGTCTTTTGGAAAACTACTCAAATAATACCTCAACCAGCTCCTTTATATATATATCTGCCAAATTGTTCTCTATACCAACCGCTAGCACATCTATCTTCTCTGCTTCTCGCAACTCTCTTGTGGGGTGGTGCTAAATGTCAAGATATTTTGTTTGATCAGATATGCCTGCATTTTCTGTACACTTAATAGCTGCTGTGTTGTCACAAGACAGGATTGGTGTTGTTTCAATTCCTATAAGAGATAGTACTTAGTTTAGCCATATACTTTATTAAGTAGCGAATGTGAATGCAATATATTTAGCTTCGATTGTAGATATTCTAATGGTTTTTTGTTTCTTTGATTACCATATTACAGTATTGCTATACTTGTGCCCTGGTTGTGGTGTGAACACCACGACCTCGCAAAAGCTTGCAAGTACACTTTTGGGGGGTACTCTCTGAGTGCCTGACAGTCCAATGTAAGTTTGCAGCTCAATGTGAGTTTGTGGCGCATTATCACTTTGTGGCTTCATATCAGTTAATGATTCTACACAAGTTTACGGCTCAATATAGATTTTTTATTCAATCTGGGTTTATATCTGCTTACCCTATTAAAAGAGAATAAATTTTATAATACAACCATAATCATATTTTATGCTACATTTATTTTCCAAAGCCTTGCTTGCCATTTAATGCCCACAATTAAAAGTTCAGATACTTTTTTTTGTAGATCCGAATAGCCCGCCTCTCTTTCAAACAGGCTTTTATCTTATCCAAAAGTAGCTTGCGGGTTGCTCGTTCAGCTCTGTCCTTTGCAATTTGTACCTTTCGCAGTTGCAATTCCACCTTTTGCACCTCTGCCTCCTCTCTTCTTCTCACCATTTGACGAGTCTCTGCCACATAAAGAACACCATCTCTTTATACTTGTCTCCGGTTTTGTACTCAATGTTGTACATTTCTTACCTCCTCTGCAGCTTTTGTATTTCCTAAGTGCTCTATCGCCCAAGTACCAGATTGTGCCAATGCTAATCTACCTCGTAAAACTGATTTCAACTTGTCTTGAAATGAGGGAGAAAGGTTTTGGGCATCTTGAAGTAATTCTCCAGATTGAGTTTTCAAGCTTGAAATCGTAGTTAGAACAGTTGACATAATGGTTGGAGACTCGGAGGACATTGCTGGTTGGGGGAGAGTAATATTTTCTTCTTGTAACTTAGAGATAACCAATTTGGGATTGAATGGAATAAGACCAGTAGTGCGAAATGCTGACTTAACTGTAGTCACCTTAAAGGTTTGTTGCCATATGGAGTGGATTTGACCAAGAAATTCACGCTTCTCAAAATCTCTACACCCTGTATATGTGGTCATCTCAACAACTTCCGAGTGGTAATGTTTGTATAGTTGAAGAACTAGAATATCCAAAGGTTGGAGGAGGTGGCTCATATGGAGAAAGAGGCAGAAGATGATAATTTTATTGTCCTCACAGTAGGTTAAAAACTCCGTTGTACAATAAGGTCCGAACCTATCAAGGAGTAAAAGCCAATATATCCCTCTTTGTCTTTTAGCAGAAAAATGATTAAAGTGGGCCAACCAATCTATGGTTAAAATATCATTGTTATAACCAGTTGCAGAAGTGCCTATAAGATAGTTATCAGGGATAGATGTGGTGGTATACCAGGGTTCTTGGTGAATTACCCCTCGTACAATAATCATAGTTGGAAGCACTACGCTACCACCACTAATAGTTTCGCATACTAAAATAAGCTCACAGTTTGTAGAGCTTTCTAAATGTGCCTGCCAAGTGGGATCTCGAGTAATGATCTACTGGTCTCATCCTATACCTATTCTGAAGCCAGTTTCGTCAAAGTTGTACTGGTCTCCTAAGTGAATTGAGTAGGTTTGACAAATAGTCCAATAACATGCAAACCAGTCCCGGAGACTGTTTGGTTAGTGTGCATTCTTACAATTAATATCAAGAGCTTGCTGCTTGTGGGTAAAGTATTCAGGATGATGACTGAGAAATCTCCTTATTCAGTACTCACTAACAGTAGGAGCAGGGAGGGAGCCAGTATGTGCACATTGGAGAATTGAATTTGCACAGCCCGAAACTATCTACAGCCATGCACTTGTACCAATTGTATCAAGGCAATCTAAATATTGACACAATGCAAGTTCCTGATCATCAGAAAGCTTTTTGTGTGGACCTGTACACTCCTGGCGAGATTGTCGATCTTGCCAGTGGGATCGTAATCGTGAAACTGGTATTTCATACTTTCAAGCAGTTGCGGCTAGATTTGGATATGCTTTTTTATAGAGGACTGATGATATGAAACAGTGGCCTAAATACAGATTTCAACCTCACTGTATGGTTCAACATACTAACTTGGAAGTGTAAATAATGGTCCTGGAGGCATGGTGATTGTCATAGTAGAAGTTGTCTTGAAGAGGAATTGGATTGGGATTTGGTGGGTTGAATATTGAATAGATATACACAATTAAGCTATGTAATTCATGTTTCTTATTGTATTTTTTAAACTACAATAGTATGTTGAGCTAGAAACTTGTGCAGGATCATTAACTGATATGAAGCCACAAAGTGATATTGAGCTACAAACTCATGTTAAGCTACAAACTCAGGTTGGACTGCTAGGCACTCAGAGAGTGCCCCCCAAAAGTGAGCTTGCAAGCTTTTGGGGGGTTGTGGTGTTTACACCACAATCAGGGTATGAGTACACTTGTACAATCAGACCAGTGAATAATTTTCAATTTTCCAGGTTGGAGGCTAATGAAGCATCACTGAAGACCTTAAATAGCTGTTTCTTGTTGCCTTAGTTACATTATAATTCTTTGGTCTTTGTCTTCTTCAGGTATCACAGTGCTCAGCTTATAGCGACAAGATGTATAGTAGTATATTTTGAGAAGAATCAGCTAAGAAATGCTGTAGCATATGCAATGTTAGGTCTTGTGGCAATAGCACTATATATCAGTAACCCAATGATAAACTGATAGTAGTATTGCTCATATAGCTGACCATCATCTTTTGCTTTAACTAATATAGTTTAGACTTTAATTGGAGTATCAACTAGTTTGGTATTACTTAGATCAAATTGTTCTAGGATCTTGGTTATATATTATTCCTGGCAGATCTCAATATCATCTCTGGTGATTTCAATCTTTATGCCCAACAATAGAGATGCCTGTCCAAACTCAGTACACTGAAAGTACAATTGTATTTTGTTGATACATATATCAACAAGTGAGACTTTTCTCGTTATACAAATATTAATATATATACAACAAAAAAGATTTTTTGCTATAAGAATACACAGATTGAAGTCAGTAACCTTTTGGCTCATGGTTTCAATAGTTTTGGTTAGCCATTGGTACTATAGTCATAGAGACTATTTGATACTGTAAATAGCCTTCTTGAGTTTTTAGACTTTCCCTGGTTTCCAGTATCCTTCCGGATGTTCCAAGTAGATTTCTATATCTATGTTACTATAGAAAAAGGCACTTTTAAGATCAATCTGTTAGAATTTATAATCACCTTTAACTGCTATTCCTAGCAGAAGTGGTAGAGCTTTTAATTGAGCAACCAGAATATAAACCTCTTTGTAGTCTTTACTAATGACTTGATTGAATACTTTTGCATAGTATCGAGTCTTCCTCTATTTGATTATACTATCCTTCTTAACTTTGACTTTATAAACTCATTATCCAGTTAATACCTTTCTTCGCTCAGTTTTTCTACTTCTATTCCAACCTGAATTCATTATAGAGCCTTTGGGGCCTTGAAAAATAATGGCTCTGGGCCCCATTCCCTACCCTGGGCTTCTCACCAGCCAAGAATAAGATCTTTTTGTAGGCTTTCTCCACTCTGTCATCCATGAGGTGCTCTGTCCCACTCATACTCTGAACAGGCCTCTGTCAAATGTGAGTGACAAGAAATAGGACCCTGTTCAGGAAAACACCAGGGTCGGGCCCTGACTGGGGTTGGAGTGGAGAAGATATACAAAATACACCATGCAGACCTATGCAACAGTAGGGCTACAATGGGTAAAATCCGCCCTGCCCTGTTCTATAATGAACACTAATTCTAACTTCTCATTGTTGTAGAACCTTTATTTCCTCATCTATGGCTTTTGACTATTCTGTCTTTTCATACAATTTCATGGCTTTTTTGTACATATTGGGATCCAGTATATGACACCTAAGACCGACAACTGTATATTTCTTAATATTTGCTTCTTCATTTCTTAGTTGATTGTCCAAACCCTCTTTCTTCTCTTAGAGAAGTTGAGTCTTATTATCGGTCAAGTCATCAACCCAGAAGTCCCTGGTATTGTCCTTTAGTTAGTGCCTGTAAGATCTTCTCTTCCCCTCTGTCTTAAGACAATTCTTGTTTTATGCTTTTTCTGTAGGAACTTGTTCTTGAGTTGAATGACAAGAGTTTATTGGCAGTACTAAGATCAATAAAGATAGTAGTACTGGTGTTTCTTAGAACTCACCTGGTATGATGGTGTCTTTCCAAGGTTCGGGTATGTGTAGTTCTAATAGAACAGATGTCTCTTTCTCATCTGTATGTTCTGACCCTTCAGAATGATCAGACTCTTCTTTATTATTTCTTACCATTGCTTATTGAAGCTATTCAGATAAGACTCCTTTTGTCTTTTCAAATTTCACATCTTTAACTTTGATCACAGTGTGTCATTTAGGTATGTAGATATAGTATACTATTGGGCTAGAAGTGCATTCATCTAGAGGACCTACTTCTGCTATCTGGTCAAACTTTCCTGACTTCTCAGCAGCAATATGTACTATGACATTGACAAACCAAGAATAGTAGTAACAAACTGTGAGTTTCATTTCATATAGTTTTCTTCAAAAGATATTGTTTTCACTGATGAATACCATTGATGGGTGTACAGGTAAGCTGCTGTGGAATAGACTTCTCTCCACAATGATCTTTATTCTGGTAGTATCATATATTGTACAATTGTTGTGAGGGTATAGTTTAACCTTTCTGACACTCCATTTTATTTAGAGTTGTAGGCTGGCAAAGTTGTATGCAGGACTCACTTTGTTTTTAAGAACTCAGATACTTTCTGGTTAAGGCATTTGGTTTTTTTGGTCACTGTGCAGTTGCTTGACTCTTTTTTGCAACTGGATTTGTACCACTTTCTAGAAATACTAGATTGCAGTCGGTGTACTAGCTTTTGTCTTTAGTAGGTAAATCTAATAGTACCTGGTATAATTATTGATAAATGTCATATAATAGAGATTCTTTCTCAGGGTAGGTGTTGACATTTGTCCACTAATATTGGAATAGATTTTATCAAAGGCTGACTTGGTTTTGATATCCTTGGACTTTGGTTTCACATTCCTGGTCTTATTCTAATTATATATTGTATAGTGAAAGTCCAACAGTAGAGCAATAATAACTGGTTACCCTCCTATTTGCTTTGCTTATAGTCAGAGAACTCAAGCATTATGCTTTACTTTCCTGTTTTTTGTTTTGCTATAACCAACACTCAAGCTCATCCCAGTCAAGTTTCACTGCAAACCCCCCCATGAGACCATTCTTCATCCAATGTAAATTCAAAATTTCTTCCCCACTAATTCAACTCTTCCTAGCCTACCTAATCCAAGTTATTCATCCTACATGAGGCAATGATTCTCTGAATCAATGGCTCAGCCATATCTGGCTTCTTCCCCTGCTATCTCTAGTGCCCTGTCCAGCCCAACTGTCTCTGAGGCGCAGCTATCTTGACCCTCTAGCCCAGCCAATCCTACTACTCCATCTAGCCTCTGATTCTCAACTGTGGCAAGACTTACTCTACTGAATAAGCCTGATATTTCCAGTAACTTCGAAGACCTGGAACATATCAGAACTCTGGATAGGATTGACAAGCTTGAGATGAAGCAATATTTAGATCAAGCAAGGTGGTGGTTAGAGGAGAAACCTAGTGAGAAGATGTAACGGAGGCACCTCTAGGAAGATGGATCTCAAGATTGTGACTGCACCGAACAACTTCGAACTTATCATCAAAAGTTCGTACAGATGTAAAAGTAAAGCGAAGGGTAAAACTTAATATTATTAAGCCTGATACTTCACTCAATTAAGATCTCGAGAGGATTGATTGTTGGAGTAGGAGAGTTCTCACATACACTTTCAAGTAGTTTTATCTTGTACCAGAAACTCCCTCATCAGTTTACTCCAACTATTCAAGCACACTCTTCTCCACTAAGAGTGGTCCGACATGTCTCCTCACACACCCTTCACGCATGCATGTGTCAACACATTCCAGTCGGCGTTCATATTATACAGTTATCATTTCCCTTACACATCTCTATTTTGCCTGCCAGAGTGAAAACGTCTTCACCTTGATGCCTTGCCAGGGGCTAACAGTCAAGATGCCTGATGAATTGGACTATCTATAACATCCTTCCTATATGTATTAATCTCTACATTACCCCGGAAGCTACCGTGAGTGGTTTATCGGTCTACTATTTACAACTCTTGAACTTCTGGTGTCTTCCGCAGGATATGGTAGCCCTGTAGTACTTCAATGGGTACTACCTATGACTACTATCTCAGAACCACCTTACCTGTGGTAGGAATTATGCCTTTAGAACTTCTACACTTCCCTTATAGAGTCTATAGTGTAGGGGACCTGTTCGGCCTTGTTAGATGTAAAACCCTCCTGATCGTCCCAGTACCACCCAGGACCACCTTTCGGACCCCCACGGTTAACTCCTATTAACTCCGTCGGTTTTGGTCCATTTTACTGCAAACAGCTGGGAGGAGGTACTCCGCCTTTACTCCTATACTCCTTATATATCCTGTGAATGGCTTATGGTTGACCGGCCAGCAGTGATGCATACTGTGTTACAAGCAGGTCAATAAGGATCCACTTTTGCTACACTGCACACAACTACACAACCATTTACCCATGACATCCGGGCCTCAAGGCTGGGCTAGACAGGTATGATAGGAATAATGTCTCCAATTTACGGCTTCTTTGGAGCTGTGTAGCTCACCGAATAGCATCTCCTAGAACTCTAGGTTCCAGTATTATGCATGACTTCGTGTGACAATCATTCTGGTCATTTCTCCCAAACTTTCCAAGTGACTTCATACTGCCAGGCAGGGTTACTCAGGTTCCTAGACAGGGTAATGCAAGTGTCAGGGCAGGGTAACCGTGATCTCTGAGTAGGACAACCTACCCTGCAGGTTAGGGTAACTTTATCCTATTACTCCATCTATTCCTGTGGTAGAGATAGACTTCTCTCCCTTTCACCAGCCCAGTTACCCAGCCAAGCAGGGTAACATGTTCTCAGAAAATCCTTGAGTACACTAACACTTCTCAAGGGTGCATGCCTTATTGTTCATAATGGAACCCAGACTATCAGGCTTCTATGGGTCAAACTCTTGTTTGCTCTTCTGTTCCTACCAGTCTGCCTCAAGGCTGCCTGCATGGGTGTCGGTTCAGTCTACCATAGCTCCTATATGCTGGGTGGTTACTGTATGACAGAGATCATGTTATTTTGCTTAAAGCCCATGAGTTGGCTGTTATTCGATTCTGCCTTGAGCAGTTTGAGGCTGGGTTAGGAGCAACCCCCTCAGTCATCTATACAGTAATATACTATCTACACCAGTCAGAAAACCACAATCCCATCTTACTTGTCTGGTTCTGACAATGTCTAAAGGAGAATTCAAATCTTCATACTATTAAAACCAAGCTGACTGGGAGTGTACAACTTATAACCTATAGCGATAAGTATCACAAGATCGTTTTTGTTGTGTATCAGAATACTCTTTTCAAGTATGGAATTTGGAAATCCAAGTATATTTGCAACATGGATAAGTCTGGTGTCCAAGTAGGCTGTCCAACAGGCAAGATCATTACTGTCCTAACTGATGTTAAAGAATTGTATACTACAAGCCCAGAACATCATAAGTCAATTATCATTATGGAAACAATATGTACAAATGGTAGTCCTCCACCACCTCCTATAGTTATTTGTTATAGGGAGAAAATAATGGAAAATTGGGTTCAAAACAACCTTACTGGTACTAAGATAATATGTAACGTGTTTGGACTAGGCCCTAGTCACATAGCGGTGCAATAGGAGCAGATGGCTTCTTGATCAACAAGAAGCGAGCACTGCTTACTAAAGGAGTCTTCGAACGGGGTGTAATAGGAGATCAAAGGGTAACCATTCAACTAAGTATATTAAGAATACTGTCTGTCGAAGTCTGCTGTTTCCATCGTAGAAATCAGCGGTCTTTAAATACAACATATTGCTTATCTCCAGTATGAGTGATATTCCAAAATATTGTGTATATCAACCGATAGTACATGAAACAATACAAGTATCAAACGATACTGTGAAACTAAACATAAAACAGTATGTATATCAACCGATAGCACACGAAACAATACAAGTATTAAACGATACTTGTGAAACCAAACATAAAACAGTGTGTGTATCAACCGATAGCACACGAAACAATACAAGTATCAAACGATACTGTGAAACCAAATATAAAACAGTGTGTGTATCAACAGATAGCACACGAAACAATATAAGTATTAAACGATACTGTAAAACCAAACATAAAACCAACCTAGTACCCGTACCGGTTACATAATCACTATTTCTCAAACTAGCTATACAAACAAGAAAATTACTCTCACTTGACTTAATTACTTCATCAACTATGTTGACACTAGTCTAACTGCATATTGGTATATTCTTCCTCTTGATAGTCATATTACTCACTATAAGGATGATTCTATTCTCAAATGCTAATGAGAATCATGTTATTCTGTTTGTATTCTCCTCACACCTCACCCATGTCCCTCAACCACCAGATGTTGGTACCTTTTGCTCATAGAAACACTATCATAATAAGGCCATTCACAATACACTGCACTCTTTTGATATAGAATAAACTATTTCTCCTTCTTCAGAGACTTGAGTTCTATTTGTCAGCAGACCTTTCAATCTCATACTATCAGAAATACTTTCATGAATTCCAGCCTGTTTCCACTCTCGTTTAAAGCTGCATTGAAGAAGATGCAGTATTATAATGCGAAGAGTTCTCTTAAGAGCGGTTTATGTTCACCTTCTGGTACTGGGAGTTTAGACCAAAGTAGCAATAACAATGTGAATGTTTCCATCCCTTCTGCAGAGAAAAGTAAAGAGTATGAGCTTCCAATTCTTCCCAGTACCTATTTTGAGTGTTAAAAGAGAATTGGAGAATAGATTGACAAAGCGGAAACCTTTAACCTCAAATCAAAAGCAAAATTTCAATAATAGACAAAGGGAGCTCAAATCTGCTTGGCTGAAGTACAGCTTGAGCAGGAATCCTGCCATGTAGTCCAATGCTGGATCTGTGAGGAGGAACAACCTGCAAAAAAAAATCCCACTGAGTGATCCAAAAAGGGGGTGTTATTATAGTTGAAGTAGTTAGGATTAGAAAAAGTGAAAAGGATAAGAGGCAGAAGGCTGCAGCTATAAAGAATACTCAAGAGGACATTTAGGCTAGTGTTAATAAGGCAAAAGCAGCTCTGCACTACTGTGGAGACCATGCTCACAAGACAGAAAAGGAAAGAAAGGAGTAGGTACTTAATATTCAGATCCAGAGTGGTATTATTCTACCAGAAATGTTGGTTCTAATCCCAGATTGTGAAAAGAATCCTATCCCTGAGGACCTTGAAGATCTTTAACCATCCCCTGATTTATTGCAAGCCTTATTAATACTTGAGCCAACAAGTCTCAATACTACCACTATGGCAAAATCAACAATCCCCTGCGACTGAGGATGAATCTAAAGAATTTGAGATTCTCCTATATGGAGAACAAGGTGCTAGTCATTTGGAAGGTGATTTACAAGATCTGGCAATTGAATCTGATTCCAAATCATCTTCTACACCTTGTGACTCAATCACAAGAAATGCTGATTTTATTACCTTTAATTGAAACATATAACTTAGAAAATACTAATCATACTTAGGGGAATTGATACTATTCTGCTAGTCTTTTAGTAGATATATCATATTATATAAGCCTATCTGCTCAAAAAACAAAAAAACCACAGTGTAACACTTACTTTTATGTAATACTTAGTTTTCCCAACTATGAGTGAAGTGAATAGGAGAGTACTTAGCTATTAACACAATTAATTCTTAGACATATACCAACTAATACAAAGAACTAAAGCATCATAATATACCAGAACTATGGAAAACAATGACCAATATACAGATTTCAAAGTTTTTAGGAATATTTAATACAAATCCAGAATCAGATTTAGTATCAGATAATAAGACAGGTAATGAACTTATACTAAATACAACTACTTTATCAACCTTAATAGATACTCTAAGTGAGGATATTAGAGCTCCTTTCAATTCACAACTATATAGATTATTACCTCTTACAAGTAAGATATATATCGCAGAACTCTTAGCAATCAATACAAATCCATACCCATTTTATAGGTACTCAAGATATTGAGAGATATGTTTTTAAAAATTTGTCACTGGTTGGTCTCAAGGGGTATTTGAAAAATAGCTATCATATTGAAGTAGAAAAGCAAGTTTCTATATTTGTATGAAATGTTAAAAGAGCTACCTCTAATTGTAAAGTACAGAAAAACTTTCAGTATAGTAGAGATACAGTTAGCAGGTTTGTTTATACCAATATATATAATAATACAATGAGCTTGTATATTAAAACATACTGATAGAACCTTGAAATAGATACTTCAATTAAGTACTTAAAACTCTTGTTACTTTAGAAACTGTTTACATAACACTATCTTCAAATGAGTATTTATATGAAATTGAGCAAAACAAAAGTTATTTCTCTTACTATAAAAATACTCTTGATATTATTAATAAAACACATATTCTAGCATAGGTAGAATCTAATCTAATTTCAGTCTATAGGAATAGGTAAGAACAACTTACATAAAATGTATTTCCTGCATGCAATTTTGACTTGTATTTTTCCTTTGTCTTCCTTGAACAGAAATATTTTGCACACAATACAAAGATATTGAACAATGTAATCCAAAAAGGTTTTGATATCCTATTTAGAAAGTATTGTCTTGATGATGAGTTCGAGTAGAGGGTTTTCAGCTGACTCTAGTTTTGGGCCATCTTGGCAACAATGTTTATTACAGACCATATTTTAACTTACAGTTCCCACTAAAATATACAGAAGTCCATTTGTACTTTCTGCAATAGTTTAGAAGTTCTTTGTACCTCCTCTTCTAACAATAGCTGTTTAGCTATTACAAGTGCACTCTTTTCTGCAATTCTTACCTTCTCATTTTCAGAGGCTATTCTCAATCTCTCCTCTGCTTCAATAGACCTTTTTATACTTTCAACATTTGCAAAAACTATATTTGGATCCAGTATCACCTTCTTCTTTTGCTTTTTACTTTCTAACTCTTTGATTTAGTAGTGTAGGCATTGGTTTGGCATATGAAGCTTCACCTGGAATGTGGTAATCTCTCTCAGTATCTTGTTGGCTTTTTGGAACACTGTTCACTAGTCTCTTGTGAGTGGACCAAGTTGCTTCATCAACTCATAGAGGTCTCATAGGTACTTTGGCGTTTGCGAAAGGCAATTTCTACTTGTATCTTACTTTGATTTTGGTATTGCTAGTTGCGAAACTTAAGTTTTAAAGAAAGTGGTTGCTTTAGATATTAGCTGTAGAGCAGGGGTATTATGGAGTTGAGAGCAGTGTAAAGTTTTGCTTGAATTCTATGGAAATAACCCGGCAGTGCACCATTCAGCACATAAGGTCTATGAAGTAAATGTTTCAGTATATGCCATATTATAAGTCTGAATAAAACATCTCTTCTTGACTCAAGCTACATGGTCGAGATGGCCAAACTGCACAATTTCATGATAGGATTGTAACTTTGAAGGCTAGAAGATACCAAGATCAAGTGGTTGTAGAACATAACTAGAGTGGGTACGCAAATATAAAATATAAACTTTATTCTGCTTATATATCTACATAAAGTCTACTATGGTGTAACTCTTATGTCTATCAAGAACAAGAATTCTATGGACAATCTGACCATTAGGGTTTGTACAAGCTGTTTTCAGAAGAAATATTTCTTCCAACCAGTGAAGGTCAATCTTCTTAGATATCCAACCATTCAATGTCATAGTGACTACCCAATCTAGAATGCTTTTAGAAGAAAACTAGGATGTCTATATACCTTTCCCCTTGAACATAATTAATAGACAGAGAAAGTTACATGAGGTATTAATTGCCTCAATAACAGATACCCATTTGCAATTCTCAGGTAACTGCATATAGGTTCACCACTTTCCACCAGCTTCTAACACTATAGAGTTACTACAAATATCTAGTGCAATACCATGCTCATCCATGTTCCAAAAATCACATTACTGTGTATTGTACTAAGTCTGAATCATGTCAAACCTTTTGTAAAAGTTGAGAATATAGTATAGTTGTATGTCTCAAGTGCAAGCTGCATTAATTGGTTTTCCAACTATGCTGACGATTCATGGATGATGTCTCACAAATGAAAAAATCCACTTCTTCCTAAGTGGGTTGATAGTTTCAGCCAGCTTAAGCATCAGAGCAGCCATTTCTCTTGCTCTTACATATGAAGGCGCATAGCCACAAGTGTCCTGCTCAAGAATCCAATCACACAATGATACTTCTTGCTAAGGGGATTGACATTGCTGGTGCTGGTAGCCAGTTGAGGTATCGAACCTGCCTGCACGTTGGTTCAAGAAAGTCATATGTGAGATCCCATATTTGATTGCTGCCTTTTACTTAGAAAGTCTATTTTCAATTGCTGCTAGAGCTAAGGTGATCACTTCCCCCTGTATAGTCATGTTTTTGTATCTGTATTATAAAATTGATGATGGCTGATATATTGTCAATAGTATTGTCACTGTGGCCAAAAACTAGGGTTGGCCAAAAACCTTCTACTTGAACTTATAGGATACCTCTTATAGTGGAAAGTGCCTAAAAGTGGGACCTCCAATGAAACAAGAATTCCGTGACAACCGATCGGGCCGGAGCCAAAATGAGTATGAATAGTAAAATAAGAGATATAAATAAAATTGAAATTAATATACAAACTGGTAATTTTTTTATCTTAAAGAAACACGTCAGTGGCTTTTGTATACAACATCTGTAAATCATAAAGTTCCATACTTTAACCCATCATTTTGGTTTTGAATGATTGGTGCTCCTGGTCAAATCACAAATTACAGGTGAGTAAGCTGTATTTGACTGGACAGATGTGTATTTCTTTTCTTGCTCTTCTGCCAATTTCCTATTCTTTATTTTCTTACCATAATTCTTCCTTATTCTATTACATAATCATGCCCCCCCCCCCCTTTTTTTCCTCTATGTTTTTTTCAGTATGCTCTAAGTAGAATTGGTCATTTGTTTTACTCTCACCAAAAATTCGGCACTTTGATCTGGAATTACATCTCATAGCATTCTTTAATTCAAAAATAAAACCCACCAGCTTCTTCTACGTAGCATTGTCTACCTCGCTATGGTTTTTTTTTTTCATTCAAATTCAGTATTGCCATTGACTAATTCCACATTGTGTTTGCCTAGTTTGGAGGTCCTGGTTTGATTCGATTTGTACTATACCAACTAGATACTTAATATCTTATTATGATGTATGCTACTATTTGTATGAGCAATATAATTCTCATAACAAGTATATATTTTTATTTTCTTTATTCAGCTAGAATTTAGCTTTGTATAATTTGAATTTCAGTTGTTCCTATCACTCTATATGACTTTATATCAGAAAGCTAACTATGAGATTACTGTAACTAGTAGACTAACAAATAAGGAAATCAGGAGAAATTATTTACTCTTCATTACTTACAACTCAGAAACGTAATTGCATGAATCTTTGAAATCATAAAGCACTAGTTTCAAATTCCAAAGGAC
>PYWC01000068.1:203865-230112 GCA_003182015.1 Tuber magnatum
TGTACTCGGGGGGTGCGTTAAGTCGGGCGACACCCATATAAAGTAACTAGGGTTTTTACCCATACAAACGCGTTTTGCACCAATTTTTTTGTATGAGGAAAAAAGTCGGGCGACACCCAGAATAGGCAATAAACCAAGACTTTTTGTGGCACCGCGCCCGACTTACCCGTACTCCCGAGTACAAGTGGAATCCTGCCCATCACCCTCACACACCCTGCACTTGAATCCCAAAAATGCAAAAACGCCTCCAGCCAACTACTGTAACCTACTACAGTATCACGGAGTCATTATGTGAACTGCAATCAGCGACTCCTGTGCCCTGCCGATACGTTTGCCACCCCAAGGATCAGGCATCGATTGCCTAGTTTGGAGATACCGGTAGTTCAAATACCGTAGCCGGGACGGAGCCCCCCGTTCGCAACGAACCTACTTGCCCTGTCCGTTGGCTTTTGTCTAAAAGTGTGGTCAAGTGCGAACCCAAGAGTACGGCCACAGGGGCAGGGGGGAGGATGCCGCCGGGGTCGGACTAATGGGGAATGCACCATCCCTATTAGATCTTACATCGAGATAGCGTGCTGTCAGACACTCTTTCTTGGAGGAGGAATAGAAGGCGAGAAGAGTGGTCCACGCCGGGTTATACGGGTGCTATGTTACCGTATTGCGCATATGAATGCCCGTAAGTGAACGTGGTATGCAGCCTTAAATAGGCACGGCGCAATAGACGTGCCTGGTCTAACATGTTTCTCCGCATTTCGCTTGTGAGCGTAGAGCGAGCGACCACTTTTTACGACAAAAACGGGGTATCCCAAAGAGGTCACACAGGAAGACGCATGTAGGGGAAAACCGGTGGAACCCATACCCGCAAGGAGGGACTGGAAAGGAGAAGAGGAATTAATGAATAAACCCATCTAAGCTAATCCCAATCGTCCTCATCATCTTCGGCATTGGCCCTGCTACTGCTGCCAGTCTCAATCCGAGATCCATCCTCGTCTTCGCCATCTCCATCCGTACTCCCCACTCGTTGGTCGGTGCTTTTGACTGCGTCGACCTGCACCAGCAGCTTCTCGATATCTGCAAAGCATGCGCGCCGCCCAAGGTTAATAAAGACACAAAAAACAAAATAAGCCCTAGACAGAAGAAAAGAGCAGGGACAGACCTTTCAACCGAGTATCCATCCCCCCCAACTTCCCCAACCTCACAACCTGCTCCACAATATCCTCATTCCTGTATACCAATATCGTAGGACAATTCGCATCGGGATACCCCTCAATGCACATACCTGCCGCGATCTCACAAAATTTAACATCGGCAAATTTTTCCGCCGCTTGGCGCCAGAGCGCCGACAGTAGTCGTGACTCGGGGTT
The DNA here is from genome assembly GCA_003182015.1 of Tuber magnatum. Taxonomy (NCBI): domain Eukaryota; kingdom Fungi; phylum Ascomycota; class Pezizomycetes; order Pezizales; family Tuberaceae; genus Tuber; species Tuber magnatum. Next base: position 205,230 of record PYWC01000068.1, read on the forward strand.
CGGGCCCGTCATGTTCACGAGAACGGTGGACCCCTTCGAAGCCACCGTAACGTCGCGGGAATAGTCCGGCTTCTGCAAGTGGTATACGCGGCCGTGCACCGATTTCCGGGATAGAGTAGAAAGCTCGGCGAGTCGTTTTTGCCTAATCCACCGCATTGCCGTCAGCGCCATTGCCGGTAGAGTAGGATTGTGCTGTAGTGTAATTTAACGCACTTGTAAATGGCCAAAAACTGCTCATCCTCCTCGTCTTCCAGTTGGTCCAACTCGTCCAGGTCCTTCCCCTCCAGTCGGTTTTCGTGCGCCAGCTCTTGTGCGCGTAGCATCGCCTCCTCGATCATGGGCGTCGGAGACGGCGGCTTTTCAGGGATAACACCGTGTTTCCGCAGGATATCGTTCCTGTGATGCGCTTAGTGGGGTTGGACTTCGCCCAAATATGGAGGGGGGATGGAGTTTACCATTCCGTGTCAGCATTAGGGTCGTCTATCGGGACGTTCACTGGCACGTCCATCTTTGTTGAAGTTGTTCGTCGTTTGAACTGTCAGAAGGGCAACTCAGACATGGAGGGGTAACTTGGCTATCGGTTTTGTTTTCGTGGGGCTCTTTTGAGTCGCGTCACAGATCAACGTTACCCCAAACGACTAAGCTTATCATAGAATCTGAGCCGCATCCTTTTCCCCCCCTTACCATACCTCCCACCCGCTCACTCTGGAACACTTCACTTGCTCGCATGATATCAGCGATACTTCTCGTGACAGTACAACCCGTGCAGTTTTAAGTCCAACCCTTTTGAGAAGTCTAGTAAAGAACTTACAAAGATCTACTTTCTCGGGTATCACTTCTATGATACCTTCCAGCTAACAAAACCTCGATGGCAAAATATTCAGATATCATACTTGGCACTGGTACAGTACAGGTACCGTATTGTATGTTGCATCCTACAGGGAGCTACCGTAGAGGCTTATCACTGGAAAAGTAACGTTACCGGTATTCCGTCCACTCATACTAATACATACCACGGCATTGAACACTCCCGTAAATGAAAGTCTTACGTATGATAGCAAGTTCTTGATTACTCCCGTGGAGGTAGGGCCATAGGTTCATGCTTCAATGCTCGGGGGGGCTCCGAACATTGGGCGTTATCGTATCATACTCCAGGAACGCAAGTGTCTGCGTCTCTCCTAAGCCACTGCCGCTGTATAAGAAAAAAATTATCTGACTCTTGTGGGCTTGTCGAGAGATTTTTTAGCACAATATGATATCTAGCCACTACCTTTCGGTAGTGAACTGTTACTGTGTTACGGGGGCTCAGCATAAGGCAGGGGGGAGTCAGGAGGAGGAGATAGACCTAATGCCGTTTTCCTACTATGTTAGAAAATTTTTTTTTTTTGTTAAGGGCCTGTTCGGCATACACCACTAAAAAAATACTATGGTATTTCATGAAAATAGCTTATAGGTTGAAATAAATAATGGTGTTCGGTAACACTACTCTTTTACTATAGTATTTTTCTTAATAAGCAATATCTTATCTGATGTCTGTAATATATGGTTCGAGCACTCCAAAACATGTACAAGAGTTATCAGTTTCAAATGATTATGGAGGGCTACACAGATTTTTAATTATCATAAAAACCACCATATTATTCTCTTTAACATTCTCTGTAATATAGTTGTTTTTTCATAATAATTAAAATCTGTGTACTCCCCTATAATCATTTGTAAATACTAGATCTGGTATGGTTCCAGAAGACTAAACCCAATACTAAGTTTCTCACAAAAAATGTGACAATTTTGGTGGTGACGCCAAGTGTAACACTTACTAAAAGTGTTACCCTCTCTTGCATGTGACCTGAAATAAAGCTAAAGTTCATGTGATAATTTATAATGTATGATAATATTATCATATCTTCAAAGTTTACCATTTATGTAATAATGTCTACATAATANAAAATAAAACCCACCAGCTTCTTCTACGTAGCATTGTCTACCTCGCTATGGTTTTTTTTTTTCATTCAAATTCAGTATTGCCATTGACTAATTCCACATTGTGTTTGCCTAGTTTGGAGGTCCTGGTTTGATTCGATTTGTACTATACCAACTAGATACTTAATATCTTATTATGATGTATGCTACTATTTGTATGAGCAATATAATTCTCATAACAAGTATATATTTTTATTTTCTTTATTCAGCTAGAATTTAGCTTTGTATAATTTGAATTTCAGTTGTTCCTATCACTCTATATGACTTTATATCAGAAAGCTAACTATGAGATTACTGTAACTAGTAGACTAACAAATAAGGAAATCAGGAGAAATTATTTACTCTTCATTACTTACAACTCAGAAACGTAATTGCATGAATCTTTGAAATCATAAAGCACTAGTTTCAAATTCCAAAGGACCGCCAGAATATCTAATAGCAACTCAAGTAAAGCTATTGCTGCCACTAACTGGACTTTATAATTTTATCTATCAGGAGACCCCAAGGACCTCAAATCTTAAGGGTTATGAGTTGGCTATAGCCAGTATAGAGAACAGCTTAGTTGAAGTGAATGAAGATATATTTCCTATCAGATAGTCTATAATAGATAAAATATTAGCTACTCTTACTCCAATGCATTTCTAAACATTTAGCATATTATATATACATTCAAGTTATAAGTTCTGATTTAGCTAATAATTAAATACAATACAGATAACTTGAACTCTCAGAATTCAATAAAGTTTAAAACCACAACAGACAGTAGTAGACAGGATATTAAAGATAATTATGAGAATAAAAATAAAGTAAGAGGAATAAAGAAGCTGAGAGATAAAATTGCAACTGAGATTTGAAATTATTATCAGTTATATTTAGGTAGATACTAAGCATTCAAATATGATTTCTGTTAATAATACTAAGATCTAATAAAGTGTTGATTTGTAAAAACCTTTACAAAATTTGAAAACAAGAGCTACAAACTCAGAGACCAGACATCGATAAATATAAAGTCAGGTAATACAATTCCTATTAGAATTGATCTCCTATCACCATATCTAGCTGCTTTCTTAGCCAAGCATCTCTTATAATCCTAGTAGACAAACCTGAAAAAAAGCAGGCTTTTCCATGATCTTCAAATAATCCAATCTCTTAAGCCATCTTATCAGTAGTAAATAAATCAATATAAGATTCTTGTAAGATCTTTACAGCTCATTCTTGTTTTGATTAAATATCATGGGTGGAGTTTTTTTTACAGCTTGTCGAGCATCCTATTATCGTAGCCCTTTCTGGGTTACCCATGCTCGCTAACTTCCCTTGCCGCTCCCCTATCCAGATCCCCCAACGGGCTAACAGTCTTTCCGCACCGGTACAGTACTCGAGTATCATACATTTTGGGCTGGGGGTTTACAGGGGTACGGAGTCACGATATCATGGGTATTAATGGTATCACCAACGAGTAAACTGTGGAAAAGGGATGTTGGGCCTTGGCCAATTATGATGCAGACGAGACGAGAGTTTTCACAAAATCGTCTGATATCTTAACAGCCGGGCACCACCACACAGCAAAACTAACCAACCACCACAACCACATCGCGCCCCACCCATGCTTTCGAAGACTCAGGCTCGCCTTGNTTATCATATCTTCAAAGTTTACCATTTATGTAATAATGTCTACATAATATATGATAATTTTTATAAAACGAAATAGGATTTATTGTGCTTGTAAACAGATTAAGAAACATGAAGCTCAAACTCTGCTATCCTTAGGTGAAAGGCATATCTAGTAAATACATGCTTTTTAAAATCATCTGATCCATAAACAAGATTATGCCTATATGCATCCATCAATTGGCAAGAGATGAAAATTAATAAACAGATGGTATAGCAAATAAATTAGTGTGGGCAATTCAGATTTCTATTATAAAACTATCAAACATGAGTTATCACTTAAATTACAATTCTCTTAAGATTATAGGATATGGAAAGAGTAGCGTAACACTTTTTAGTAAGCGTTACACTTGGCATCACCACCAAAATTGTCACATTTTTTGTGAGAAACTTAGTATTGGGTTTAGTCTTCCAGAACTATACACATTTTGGAGTACTCAAACTATAGCTCTATAATATAAGTAGTTTATATTAAATTGTGGAATATATATACAAATTACAGCTTCATTTCTCTGTATAATGCAAGATCTTTTCTATGAAATTCCTATTGCTATATTCTTTTAATTAGATTATAGGTTGCTGAATTAACCACTATGGGTAAGTTTGTTTAATATTTAACTAACCTAGTAGTATGATTCTAGAAAACAATCAACAATGGGAAACAGTATTTGGATATCCAAGACCAAGCAGTTTCTTATAGACTCACTTCTCAAGCATGTTCAGCAAGGTAATCAGACTGAGACAGGCTTTAAAAAAACTGTTTGGCCCCAGATTGTGGCAGAACTCAATGCCCAATATGAAGATAAGCTCCCCAAGCCTATCATAACTCTTCAAGCCAAGAATAAAGAAGTGATTGTAAGTGTATTGATTCAAGTAAATGCAAGATTTTAAAAGTTGTTTAAAAAGGATTTAAGTAAAGTAAAGTTACTAATCTTTTATTGAAATTTAGAATAGCTTAAGTATGAGTTTGAAATTGTGTGCCAGATAAGAGCAAACTCTGGATTTGGTTAGAATGTAGTTAAGAGTATTTCTACTGTATCAGTATCAGTCTGAAAGAAGTATACTACAGTAAGTTTCAATGTACTATCACAAGAGACAAATATGGATATATAGCATTGGATCTAAATTGAACTAACAAGAGATTGGTTAAATGGATTAATAGGTCTATAAGAAAGCAGCCAAGTATCATCATAAGGGATTGCCCTACTATGAGCTACTTGAAGAGCTCTTTTCCTGTGTTGCAACTTCTGGAAGATTTGCAAGAACTAGGAAAATTGAGTCTGAGGTATAGAGAGACCAAATTGTTTTAGAAGTTGGGTTGGAAACAGGAGAGATGATTGTGTTGAAGGAAGATGGTAAGGAGCTCAGTGGTTAGTCTGAGCAGGATTTGGTAGTTATTGGGAGTGCAATACCTAATGATTCTGTATTGGCTCAGGCTAACTATACAAACTATGAAATAGGGGTAGGCTCTAGTAGTCAAGGTTCAAACTCTCTCATCCATAGTTGCAGTAGTTTCTCTAGCACTATTTGTGGGAACTTGAGAGTGGTAAGTGATAGAGGCTATTGTAATAAATGTGTCTATACAAATAGGACCTCCTAATATGCACTTGCAAGTACACTACTTGCCCTCCATAATAAGACTGTCAAACAAAGAATCCAGAGTCAGACTAGCAAGAAGAAGAAAGCAATCAATAAGTTCTTTGAGCTTTATAGTAAGTCCAAGGAGTATACAGAGTCTGAGATTACAAAGCTGGTGCTTGCTCTTCAGGAGAGAAAAAATGCTATTAGATTTCTGGCAATTGCTAAATCTCCTAGCATTAGAACCAATTGGATAGCTACACAGCTTGCCTCTTGATATATATACTAGATAGCTTCTATGTATGAAATATATACTTTTATGCATAAAGTGGCATATCATTAGCTGAATATGAAGTACCATTCAACCCCTCTTTACATACTATGCTTTATATCTATTTAAATTTAACTGATAATCTGTCCACATTTCTGTTACAATCTGATCCCTCAATCTCACCATTTCCTGTTCCTTAGCAACTCTATTACCTCCATCTTCATTCTCTTCACACTCCTCTGCTTCAGCATAATCAGGCTAAGATCCTGATCTCATATTTTCTCTGGAGCCTATAATTGATCAGTTAATATATAATTATATATTCCTATTAGGAAAACCAACCTGAATTAGAGTCTCTTTCTATCTCACTCCCATGTGATTCAATATATTCTATTGGGTGTTTATTGTCATTATCTATTCCTATAGTATAATTTAAGAAATCAAATTCCAGCAACTCTTGATGGCATTTGCTAAAATTATGCAAAGCTGTCAGAGCTAAGACAAGTTTATTCTGGCTTGAGAATAGATACTCTACAGCTGATTTCAAGATTGGAAATCTTCATTTTAGTATACCAAACATTTGCTCAATGGAGTTTTACAGCTGAAAACAACATAAATCGAACAACTCCTCCTTGTTTTATGTCCTTGTTTAGATACACAATTAGTATTCTTATATTAATTTCACAATTCCTAATAATACCACTTTGCTTAAATACCATATTATAGATGAAATCAGAAGATCATATACCTATTATATAATTGATACTACTCATACAGACAATATCGAACCTTACAGTAGGGTACCAAGTATCTCTTTCTTAACACATACCCAGCATTATGAAGAGAGTATTTCTCTTGTAGTATTGCAAATCCCTTATCTAGTATATCATTCAACACTTTCCCATCATGAGCTGACCCCTTTTATCTAGTTAAAACATAGTAGAATTAAAAATCAAATATACAGGCTGCTATTACATTTCATGTAATCTACCTCTTATAGTTACAAAATGGTCTCAGATCCTCTCTAAGTACATGTGCTAGGATATGGGTTCCATCAATTGCTCCTAATACATCATAGAATTGTGGGTAAAATATTTGTTTCTCTCCACTTCATATAGGCACTAATTAGCAGAAAGTATTACAAAACTTGTCTGAAGCTTCATGTGTAACTGGTACGGGTTACTAGGGTTTTATGTTTGGTTTCACAGTATCGTTTGATACTTGTATTGTTTCGTGTGCTATCGGTTGATACACACATTGTTTTATGTTTGGTTTCACAGTATCGTTTGATACTTGTATTGTTTCGTGTGCTATCGGTTGATACACACATTGTTTTATGTTTGGTTTCACAGTATCGTTTGATACTTGTATTGTTTCGTGTGCTATCGGTTGATACACACATTGTTTTATGTTTGGTTTCACAGTATCGTTTGATACTTGTATTGTTTCGTGTGCTATCGGTTGATACACACATTGTTTTATGTTTGGTTTCACAGTATCGTTTGATACTTGTATTGTTTCGTGTGCTATCGGTTGATACACACATTGTTTTATGTTTGGTTTCACAGTATCGTTTGATACTTGTATTGTTTCGTGTGCTATCGGTTGATACACACATTGTTTTATGTTTGGTTTCACAGTATCGTTTGATACTTGTATTGTTTCGTGTGCTATCGGTTGATACACACATTGTTTTATGTTTGGTTTCACAGTATCGTTTGATACTTGTATTGTTTCGTGTGCTATCGGTTGATACACACATTGTTTTATGTTTGGTTTCACAGTATCGTTTGATACTTGTATTGTTTCGTGTGCTATCGGTTGATACACACATTGTTTTATGTTTGGTTTCACAGTATCGTTTGATACTTGTATTGTTTCGTGTGCTATCGGTTGATACACACATTGTTTTATGTTTGGTTTCACAGTATCGTTTGATACTTGTATTGTTTCGTGTGCTATCGGTTGATACACACATTGTTTTATGTTTGGTTTCACAGTATCGTTTGATACTTGTATTGTTTCGTGTGCTATCGGTTGATACACACATTGTTTTATGTTTGGTTTCACAGTATCGTTTGATACTTGTATTGTTTCGTGTGCTATCGGTTGATACACACATTGTTTTATGTTTGGTTTCACAGTATCGTTTGATACTTGTATTGTTTCGTGTGCTATCGGTTGATACACACATTGTTTTATGTTTGGTTTCACAGTATCGTTTGATACTTGTATTGTTTCGTGTGCTATCGGTTGATACACACATTGTTTTATGTTTGGTTTCACAGTATCGTTTGATACTTGTATTGTTTCGTGTGCTATCGGTTGATACACACATTGTTTTATGTTTGGTTTCACAGTATCGTTTGATACTTGTATTGTTTCGTGTGCTATCGGTTGATACACACATTGTTTTATGTTTGGTTTCACAGTATCGTTTGATACTTGTATTGTTTCGTGTGCTATCGGTTGATACACACATTGTTTTATGTTTGGTTTCACAGTATCGTTTGATACTTGTATTGTTTCGTGTGCTATCGGTTGATACACACATTGTTTTATGTTTGGTTTCACAGTATCGTTTGATACTTGTATTGTTTCGTGTGCTATCGGTTGATACACACATTGTTTTATGTTTGGTTTCACAGTATCGTTTGATACTTGTATTGTTTCGTGTGCTATCGGTTGATACACACATTGTTTTATGTTTGGTTTCACAGTATCGTTTGATACTTGTATTGTTTCGTGTGCTATCGGTTGATACACACATTGTTTTATGTTTGGTTTCACAGTATCGTTTGATACTTGTATTGTTTCGTGTGCTATCGGTTGATACACACATTGTTTTATGTTTGGTTTCACAGTATCGTTTGATACTTGTATTGTTTCGTGTGCTATCGGTTGATACACACATTGTTTTATGTTTGGTTTCACAGTATCGTTTGATACTTGTATTGTTTCGTGTGCTATCGGTTGATACACACATTGTTTTATGTTTGGTTTCACAGTATCGTTTGATACTTGTATTGTTTCGTGTGCTATCGGTTGATACACACATTGTTTTATGTTTGGTTTCACAGTATCGTTTGATACTTGTATTGTTTCGTGTGCTATCGGTTGATACACACATTGTTTTATGTTTGGTTTCACAGTATCGTTTGATACTTGTATTGTTTCGTGTGCTATCGGTTGATACACACATTGTTTTATGTTTGGTTTCACAGTATCGTTTGATACTTGTATTGTTTCGTGTGCTATCGGTTGATACACACATTGTTTTATGTTTGGTTTCACAGTATCGTTTGATACTTGTATTGTTTCGTGTGCTATCGGTTGATACACACATTGTTTTATGTTTGGTTTCACAGTATCGTTTGATACTTGTATTGTTTCGTGTGCTATCGGTTGATACACACATTGTTTTATGTTTGGTTTCACAGTATCGTTTGATACTTGTATTGTTTCGTGTGCTATCGGTTGATACACACATTGTTTTATGTTTGGTTTCACAGTATCGTTTGATACTTGTATTGTTTCGTGTGCTATCGGTTGATACACACATTGTTTTATGTTTGGTTTCACAGTATCGTTTGATACTTGTATTGTTTCGTGTGCTATCGGTTGATACACACATTGTTTTATGTTTGGTTTCACAGTATCGTTTGATACTTGTATTGTTTCGTGTGCTATCGGTTGATACACACATTGTTTTATGTTTGGTTTCACAGTATCGTTTGATACTTGTATTGTTTCGTGTGCTATCGGTTGATACACACATTGTTTTATGTTTGGTTTCACAGTATCGTTTGATACTTGTATTGTTTCGTGTGCTATCGGTTGATACACACATTGTTTTATGTTTGGTTTCACAGTATCGTTTGATACTTGTATTGTTTCGTGTGCTATCGGTTGATACACACATTGTTTTATGTTTGGTTTCACAGTATCGTTTGATACTTGTATTGTTTCGTGTGCTATCGGTTGATACACACATTGTTTTATGTTTGGTTTCACAGTATCGTTTGATACTTGTATTGTTTCGTGTGCTATCGGTTGATACACACATTGTTTTATGTTTGGTTTCACAGTATCGTTTGATACTTGTATTGTTTCGTGTGCTATCGGTTGATACACACATTGTTTTATGTTTGGTTTCACAGTATCGTTTGATACTTGTATTGTTTCGTGTGCTATCGGTTGATACACACATTGTTTTATGTTTGGTTTCACAGTATCGTTTGATACTTGTATTGTTTCGTGTGCTATCGGTTGATACACACATTGTTTTATGTTTGGTTTCACAGTATCGTTTGATACTTGTATTGTTTCGTGTGCTATCGGTTGATACACACATTGTTTTATGTTTGGTTTCACAGTATCGTTTGATACTTGTATTGTTTCGTGTGCTATCGGTTGATACACACATTGTTTTATGTTTGGTTTCACAGTATCGTTTGATACTTGTATTGTTTCGTGTGCTATCGGTTGATACACACATTGTTTTATGTTTGGTTTCACAGTATCGTTTGATACTTGTATTGTTTCGTGTGCTATCGGTTGATACACACATTGTTTTATGTTTGGTTTCACAGTATCGTTTGATACTTGTATTGTTTCGTGTGCTATCGGTTGATACACACATTGTTTTATGTTTGGTTTCACAGTATCGTTTGATACTTGTATTGTTTCGTGTGCTATCGGTTGATACACACATTGTTTTATGTTTGGTTTCACAGTATCGTTTGATACTTGTATTGTTTCGTGTGCTATCGGTTGATACACACATTGTTTTATGTTTGGTTTCACAGTATCGTTTGATACTTGTATTGTTTCGTGTGCTATCGGTTGATACACACATTGTTTTATGTTTGGTTTCACAGTATCGTTTGATACTTGTATTGTTTCGTGTGCTATCGGTTGATACACACATTGTTTTATGTTTGGTTTCACAGTATCGTTTGATACTTGTATTGTTTCGTGTGCTATCGGTTGATACACACATTGTTTTATGTTTGGTTTCACAGTATCGTTTGATACTTGTATTGTTTCGTGTGCTATCGGTTGATACACACATTGTTTTATGTTTGGTTTCACAGTATCGTTTGATACTTGTATTGTTTCGTGTGCTATCGGTTGATACACACATTGTTTTATGTTTGGTTTCACAGTATCGTTTGATACTTGTATTGTTTCGTGTGCTATCAGTTGATACACACATTGTTTTGCAATATCGCTCATACTGGAAATAAGCGATATGCTGTATTTAAAGACCGCTGATTCCCGCGATGGAAACAGCAGACTTCGACAGATAGTATTCTTAAATATACTTGGTTGAACGGTTACTTCTTTGATCTCCTATTACACCCCGTTCGAAGCCTCCTTTAGCAAGCAGCGCTCGCTTCGTGTTGACCACGAAGCCATCTGCTCCTATCGTACCGATACGTGACTAGGGCCTAGCCCGAACACGTTACATCATGAGACTATTCCAAACAATGTTGAAGTATCTACTAAGTTCATACTTGATTAGTTTTCATATGTGCTAATTAACTAGATAATGGTAATTTTCACTTATTGGCTCCCTGTATCACTACTATACTGCAATTTTTTTTAAATATCTCATTTTGAGGCATTACATCCAACAGTTCAGATAAACATAGCAACTTACTCTTCCACATTCATGAACTTGGTCAAGGCAAGAAGACCCCTATCTTCAAATCATTGGCATAGTTCAAGAAATACCTCACATGGCATTCTTAATACCTTAACTACTCATCTTATATTTGTCAATGGAGCAAGTAGTTTATCAATATATGCTTTCTCAGCAAGTCTAGAGTTACAACATTCTTCAACTTTGTATTGTCTGCCTACAACATCAGTAATAGTAGTTGCAATATTCAAGAGAAAGTAGGCATTGAGTCTTAAGGTAATATTGCAAGTATCACTATTCACATACTTGGAATCGTCATTCATGATTGGCATAGATAGGAGCATATTATTGAATTCAAAGGATATAATTTGAAACAATTGTAATTAGAGGAGTGTGTTGTAATCAGACATGTAAGAATGCTAGTATGGCATAAAATATAGTAGTTGTTACGGTCTCCCACTACTTGTATTACTTGCAACAGGTAACGACCTTCGTTCAGCTTCCGAACTGTGCTATACTGTGTCCTAGAGCTCCTCGAGTCTCTAGGCCCTATCTTAGTATTCGCATGTAAGAATCGGTTTCTCACCAGCACCGAGAGTATCGGTCTTTATTCTGTTAACACAATCCATGTAGCGGATAGGTTCTTGACTCTATGATTGATCCGCCTAGCAGATAGTTTTGGAGCATAAGGTATTTGTATTCATAAAGAGCGTAAAGTAGTAGATAGAAAATAATAGTAGATAGTTGCGTGAAGAGCTAACCCATCTTTGGAAACCCAGCCTTTATATAGGCCTCCTCCTGCAACCCTAACCCAGCCCTGATCCTCAAGCGAGGTCAGGTACGAAATCCATCATCTGACTCAAACGAGTCATGTGCACAAACATAAACATCCCATGACCTCTAAACGACGTCATGTGCGAAAACATAAATCAAACGCAATATAAATCAAATGCATAACAAAGTCACATGACCTACTAACGAGGTCACGTGCAAAACATAAACGAGTCTGCCTTGCCGGTAAGCCCTACCGGCCAGTCTAGACTCTCCCAATAACGTCAATCGTACGTCATGTGCGAAATGCCATCAAACATAAACGAGCCCCATGACCTACTACCAAGATCATGTGCATAAAACCAATTTAAACATAAATGAGCCCCATGACGTGCTAACGAGGTCATGTACGTGAAAGAATAACTTAACTGCATGACGTCTAAACGATATCATGTGTGAAACCTGTTCCTTGCTGCCGTCACCTGGCTAGCACTCCTCTAGCCAGATCGTGACAGTAGTATAAAGATGTTTATTATCAAGAGCAGAAACAAGATTGACAATGTCATAATATTACTTGATATAGGCTTGAATTTATTCATCAATTTTGTTTGTAAGAAAATACTATAGTATTTGTAGTTGCCAAACACTAGGCCAAACTAAAATAAAAATACTGTGAAAAATACGCCGTAAAAGTTGAAATGCTATCGTATTAGTGGCATGCCGAACAGGGCCTAAATCTTTCAATTGTTGTAAGATATAATTTCTGTCCTACTTTGTTATGATAGAATGCCAGTATGCAAGTTATATAAGCTTTGTTATATTATGATATCCCCTGTTTCAGCTCGCTGGGCAGTCATCCAAGTATACTAGAAACCCCCTCCTTCGATGCGTCAATAAGGGAATTGTGCGTTATGGTAATATCTTCAGCACCAATATAGATGCCCCTCTGCTTAAGCGCATTGCGCCCGCCGCACGATGTCAATATCACTCCACTCTCACTCGGTAAGCACCAAATAAACACAATCACAGCCCGTGAGGCCATCATAGCTACCCCACCATAAAATCACCCATCACTCACAATGAATCACCCGCCTATCATAATCTCCCAGCAAGAACACGAATCACTCTTCCTATCGAAAACCTTCGCATTTGTAACCTCGAATGGGTGCCATCCGAGACAACCTCAGGTATTTACTCCAACTTAACCGCCCATCGCTGTTACCCCATCCCAAACTCTAGAAGTTGCTTTGCTCCAGCACTTGAAGTATCTCGTATCGAAGAGCCAAGTATCAAGGGTAAGAGAAAAAAGTAAATGACAATGCCAAATTCCGACTTCAGCCCAGTGACAGGAGATATACACCGGTCCTAGCTCAACCACCCCCCTAATCCCCCATGCGTTCAAAACCAGAAATCCCCTCCACCACACTTCATGGGTAAAACTTGTCTTCTGCTGCTTACCCACCTATCCATACCTCCACTGTGTAAACCTAAACCCCTCAATTCCTGATCTCGATCCCCAGGAGCAAGTATAAATGTGACATCCAAGGTATCCCAACTCGCCACCCACACACCCGGCATGTCTTCCTTAGCAAGGCGAACGGGCACATCCGTGGCCTACAGATAGATAGCAGGAGCATCAGCACGGCACGGTGCTTCAAACTCCTACTCGTAACCGCTAGGTCCCTGTCCCCGGGCGATATTGCACCTGAACTTGATAGCAGGTATCTGGGAATACCGCTATCGTTACACAACCATCCAACCAGTGAAAGGAAAAAAGAAGAAAAAAGCGAGCTCTCATATTCAGGCACTTTATGCCAGATACAAGCAGTGTAGAATGGGTGGATGGGTGGGTAACTTATGTACGTGAACACCCCCCGAGATATGCGTACGTATGAGCGGAAAGTAAAGCCGGTGCCAGCGTGCAACCATATCCACACTGAAATATCGGCCGTCCAATGGATTGGGAGAGAGCCCTACACACCGTGATGGTACGTAACAGCTGAAGCAGGGATCGCACCCCGCAAGCGAGTAGTAGTAGGGATCTGGGTAGCTAGGTAGCTATCTGCCCAACTACCTACTCGTCCTCTCACCCACCCTCCGCCGCCGGTACCCCTTGAACCTCCACCTCCCGAACTTCTAGTGGCGTTAATGGCAAGTAACCTTGATTTGCTAGGAATGCATACTGTGCCCATCCATCCAGCCAATATTTCCAGGAGGTATGGTGGGATGAACCATATCTCCGTATGATCACTTCTTGCTCTCCTGTGGGCTTGATAAATGGAAAGACCCGGGCAAGCGATCCGGAAATATTCCAGGCTCTCCGGAACCCAGTCAGCCTGGTGAAGTGAGATGGGGTGGATGAGGATTTTGATCTAACCGTGGGCCGATCCGGAGTGGTGTGATATAACACGGTATATGGGTGAGAAATACGTTATCCAGTTTTCCATAGATGAGGGGGAGAAGACGGTTCGTGTCCACGGGAAATCCCTCTCGCCCTGCAGCGCGTTCTCCTTTCTAATCTTCTCTCACCACTGCCTCTTCATGCAGAGTTTCGGAAACCATCGTGACCCTCAGGGGGGGTGTTCCCCCAGAACCCACCCCTCTCCACTCCCCGGAGCAAGCATGACTAGGAAGCTACCACTCTCCCATGCTTTTCTTTCTCCCACCCGACTACCCCCCCCCCCCCCCCNTCTTCCAACTCTCAGGGTGTATCCAACTTCCTGTGCCTGAGCTTACAAATCACCCCATGGGTAAGCCCCAGCCACACCGCCAACAGCAGGACGGAGTTGAGCTTACTCACTCGTGCTCCGGAGTTGGAACAGCACCGGATCATCTGGCAAGATTCGCCTGCCGCTAGCTCTTAAATATAAGAGTCCTCTCTGCGATCCGTCCCAAGTTCGCAACAAAACGACCCCGTTAACCCCCCATGGCCAAAAACAGGCTTATCCTTTGCTCTCTTCTTAACTATCGGATGTTTCACCTCAGCCCCTACTTCATTTCAACGTGCTGGCGGCAGGCGAATCTTGCCAGGCACCGGTAATGCGGTATCCGGTGGAGTCATCTAATATGACGTGCTCGTGCGGCCGAGCCAAGTTGGACACCTAAAGTGGCAATTCCTATGGTACCGATACCGTACTCGCACTGTGAGATCTCTTGCCATTCTCTATCTCTGGAGGGGGCCTAACCCCCGGATTCAGAGACAAGTTCCTAAGAGGGATTAGGGCTTTCTCGAAACGGTATAGCCCGAGCCCTCCGGACGTGCTGTATCTCATTAACCGGTATATTTGCGCCCGCAATTCTGTCAACTTGCCAAACTATACCTATCATAGGCTGATGCGATGATTTCCGCCCATAATCAGATGGCGAACTCCAAGAGAGCCTACGGTAACAGCGAAAGGTGAGTCGGGCTTCAATGTTTGATGTCGGGGAACCGAAGTCGTGGGCTAGGGGTGCCGTGAGGGTTTTTGTCATCAGGTATAACAGAGATATGATACAAGCACTCGCAGCCAATATGAAACCATAAACGACTTGGTCTCACAGACAGATTGACAAACGGGGAGAAATCGGGATTGAAAGCGACCTATTATCCTCGGAAGTGCCCCTCAGCGCGGGGAATCTGCTCAAGATATCGCCGCACATCGCGCCGCATAGCGCAGTTCAAGGCTTTCAATGCACAGGAATAGCCGCCTACGCACCAAGCATAACCCGGGCAGCAGCAGCAGAAGAGTCCTGAACAGCTGCACGGACTTGTCAGTACGGGTACCGTACGTTAATCCCACCCGATACAAGCAGGATGATTCAAAACCTTGCAGATAGTTGGACTTCCCCTCCTTTCCTCGAGAAGAACACCATACCGGTGGTTGCTGGTACTGTACCTGCCTAACAACCTACAAAACAACCACCGCAAAGTAATTTAGCGCTTCACTCACATTCCAGCGCATCACAACCGCATCACCAAACCCCACCAGAACAAGAACAAGAGCAAAAGGAAAGAAAAGAAACAAAAAGAGAGAGAAAGAAAGGAAAAACGAAGGCGGAACCTAGGACGCGCCTTAACTCAACTTACCCCGTTATCAACCGCACGGACGGGCCGTTTAGAAATGTGCCAGGATCGGGATCGGGGATCGGTCGGTGGGTTGTTCAGGAGTTTTTTGGTTGCGTGATGGGGGGAGTGTGGGGGAGGTGTTTGTTTGGTCGTGGGTTCGGGTTGGGTCGGTATGATAGCTATGCCCGGTTCGAGAGGGCAGCCATCACACGTAAATTATTAGATAAAAGATCTACATCTAGAGCAATAAAATAATACTTGGGAGGTGTGGTATAATGTTGATACCACAGATATAACCCTCGCTCGAAGTATCATATCATAGCGTATCATACTAAAATTTTTAGAAAGACCCTCAGAGAAACGCCCCCGCTATCATGAATTATAAAACCTACACATCAAAACAGCACTGCATCATACCGCACTACGCACACACCAAAGATCATCAGCGAATAATACTGACAACCAGAACCCATGCCATCCCCCAACCCAATTGAATCCGCACTACGATACACCCCACCACCACCACCACCACCATATCTTACAAATCCAGACACTAAGGTACCCTTACCTTACCTTACCTCCCTTCCATCCACCTAGCCCATCCTCCATCAGACGAACATACCCATAATCCAAAACCGGACCTTCCCCCCCCTCCCCCCTACCGGTATTATTATGTAATATAATCCACTCACTCGCCCCCATTCCCGCACTGCTCCCGCGCACTCTCTCGACATACCATGTATGTATGCTCCATGCGTACTACTCTTCCCAATTGAATGACGGCTGTTCTGCACAATATGGGGCAAGCAAAAAAAAGAAAAGAAAAGAAAAACGGCCGGTGGCTCAAGGTTTTTGTAGCGGTCCCATTCACGAGCGTTAGATGTGGTATCATATTATAATGTTGCGTGTACAAGCTCCCTATTTAGTCTTTTTTCTTAAAGAAAAAAGCCCCCCTCGAATGGGGCGGGTTGCCGGTCAAAGCGTATCGCTCGTAAAGGGATTGGGTGAGTGGGAAGTATCGTGCTGTATCATAGCGTGTTGTGGATGGGTTGGAGGGTCATACTAGTTTTGTGATGATGGTATCGTGATGTTTTTTCAAGGGAATTGGAGATTAAAAAATACCAAGTGAAAAAACGAAAAATGAGAGCGCTACGATGCTAAACAATGTTTACGGCATAGTACAAGTGCTCGGTGTGAGCCATTAAGCGTGATTGGTGGCTGTAAAGACACTATTCATCTATGGTTCATCTAGCCATCCATCGCCCATCAACCGTGCGGGACAGTGCGCTTTGTCGTTTGTATCACAGGGAACCTTGTTTCGCGGTGGAAATGATAATGCAAAAGGCACAGTACTGCAGTAATACACCGCGGCACAATAGTAGTCACCAGCGTACGGAACGATGATAGGGTATCAAATCTAGCGAAATCCATCGGCATTCATTTCCATAATGGTGGCGACAGGCGAGGCCCAATTCCGTCATCGCGAATGTGGAAATCAGATCCCGCCAGCAACCCAACAGCTAATCCACCACTCCCTCTTCACCAGCATCACCCTCCCTCCCCTCACCATACCTCCAATCATCCTTCAAACCGCAAGAGAGCAAGCCGGTGATAGAAATAAAAGTATAGTAAAAGAATAAGAAAGAGCGCGAGCTAGCCAAGAAATCCCCTCCCCAGCCACCAACCCACAAACCTGGTGTGCCGGGAGACAAGACAGAAAAAGAAAGACAAAAAAGAGACCACCCCGGAAGCCACCCTTTCGCAGATCATCTCTTCGTTCCCTCGACCAAGCCGTACATCCCCTCATCCCGAAATCCCATGAGTCATCCACCTCATCCTCCAACGACCTACACGTCTTGAGAACACCCTCTGCCGAAGGCGCAGAAGAGGCCCCCAAGACTCTCTCCCCTGGTCATCAAGTAAGGAAAAAATAAAGCAGGAATAGAAAAACAAAGGCATGAGATATAAAAGGGAAGAAACCCGAAAAGCACAAGCACCCAAGTTAAATCCCATTTTACAGGGATGAATCAACAAGAACCATAAGAACGAAAAACTAGAGATCGTGGCCCAGACCTCAAGAACAAGAAAGGCTAAGAAAGGTATACAAGTAACCCCTCCAATTCAGAAAAAGCCTCCCTAATCATGTGTGCGTACATGCGTAAAACCGCAAAGGAAAAAATTAAAGAGCAAATCCATCCACCAACACCCCCCACCCCTCTCCCTTGGCCAGCCGTCCAGCTTACGCCGTCCAATTTAAGCAAAAACAGAGGGGGACCGTTGACCCATGTAAGCTATCCTCCCCAGCCGGCCATTCCATATCGATCGATCCCTCTCGTGATATCCTTTGCACCAATGACCGTTTTTGTAATACCGAAGGAACTGACTGTAAGAGATACTGATTTAAGATGAAAAATGCCGCCGGCCCAAGAGAAATGCTGACCCTAATAAGATGCAACACAAACCCACAACGATGTATCTTGGACCAGATCCAACAGACTGCCTCCTTTATACGAACGATTAAGACCGGTTGAAGAGGTGTCGGAGGCACGATCGCATGATGGAATAGGTGAAACGAACGCTGACAACCGGCTTGTTGATCGTAAACGCGCCTGGATATCCCGCCCATAATACCCATGCAAATCACACAAAAGTCGATCGGAAAAGGAAAAGAAAGCAGAGACAAAACTATGTAGCCTGAGGACAGAAAAAGAGCAAGAGGAAAAAAAATACAGCAAAAAGGTGAGATTGAAACAGTAACAAGAGAAACTTAAGAAACCAACTCCACGATTAGGCCACCGCAAAGCAAGCTTCAAGCACAGGTGCACACATGAGAGGGAAGAATCGGAAACCCATTATACCCATCCATCAGCCCCTTGCAAACGAATTTCAAGTTCCCAGAGTAGTCACAAGCTTTTTTTTTTTTTTTCAAGGAATCTGATGGTGTCAGAGTTTCACTCAATACCACTGCTGTGGGCCAGAACCGCTAGGCTGGTCCTCGCGCTTGTTGACGCGATACCCGCCAGGCTGAGGGGCGAAACCGGGACCGCCGGCGGCTTGGGCACCCTTGGATGCGGAACGAAGCCTTTGAAACACCATTAGCCATAAACAAAATATACATCCCTCGGATCAACTTACATCCTATCAGACCCACTAAGTCCACGGGTGGTATCCATGGTGCCAGGAGTGTCAACTCCAGCCATACCTCCACGCTCAACAACCTTCCTTCTGGATCCTCCGACGGCACCAGGCTTGCTGGATGCCTGGGGAGTGGGGTGTCCGGCAGTTGCGGCATTTGTGCGGAGCGTTCTCTGCTTATTCAGATCCTTATTGTCGTCATCCTCGTTTGGACCTTGCTGGCCTCCGGCAGCCTGAGCTATAGCCTGGGCATTTTTTTGCTGCTAAAGAGTCAACGTGGGAAAAAATCCCCAAATTCAATTAACCCATGTCATTTTCCAATGAAACAGGAGGATCACTGAAACTTTCGATAGGGTCAATGGACGGGTAAAGCTTACATATTTGTAGACAGTCCAGTCGAAAACGTAATCGTACTGGAATCCCTCCCTGACAAAAAGATCCCTGAAAATCTTGCGGAGGTACGAGTAATCAGGCTTATCGTCAAACCTCAAGGAACGGGTGTAATTAAGATAGATGGCAAACTCATTGGGGAATCCGCGACATAGAACCTCGGTAGGGGTAGTCATCTTCTTCTCCATGATTCTATCGTACTTCTGTTTTTTTGTAGCGGCCTTTAGTCCTTGCCAAGGCAAAGAACCGCGGCAAAAGTAAAGCATCACGTAACCCAACGACTCCATATCATCCCGGCGAGATTGCTCTAAATCGGTGATTAGCCTCTATTTCTATAAGAAGTGAACGTTGGAGTCAACCCACCGACACCCAAATGGGTATTGATGGAAGCATATCTTGCGGTACCGGTCAAATTCTTGTTTTCCCTGTATGGGATATGGAAATGTGTCTTTGGGTCACGATATTTTTTCGCAAGACCAAAATCAATCACGTTGACCTGATTGCCACGCTTGCCAATGCCCATGAGAAAGTTATCCGGCTTGATATCCCTGTGAATAAAGGACTTGGCATGGATGTATTCAATACGCGAGATCTTGAAGGATGTCAATAACTGATAAGAAGATATTAATATCTAACTGGATAAGCTTACCAATTGGTCCGCAAGAAGCAGGACAGTCTTCAAGGAGAACTTTCGATTGCAGAAATTGAACAGATCTTCCAAACTTGGACCGAGCAAGTCGAGAACCATCGCATGGTAATCGCATTCGGTACCAAACCAACGAACAAAGGGGATACCGACACCTCCGGCCAAGGACTTGTAAACTCTAGCCTCGTATTCGAGCTGAGGATGTTTCGCTTTGACCGACTCAAGTTTTATCGCTATCTCCTCGCCGGAAATAATGTTGGTGCCTAAGACATAAACCTCGTCAGCCCCAGAAAAAAAAAAAGAAAAGAACAGAAATAACAAATCCCCAAAGAGAACATCCGAGAACCTACCCAAGTAAATATCCCCAAAGCTCCCACTACCGATCTTACGACCGATACGATATTTATTGCCGACCCGTAAATCCTATGATGGAACAAATTAAGGTTAGTAATCCTCAAATTTGCATCGGTCGCCATCTTGTCCCGAACGATTCATTCCTCGCTTTGTTCCATCCAGGATAGAGTGCAAAGGAAAGGGTTGAAGTTCCGTAGAAAACGGTAAAAAAAAAATTAACCGAGCTGATGGAAGAGGAAGCCTACCAAGGTCGTCGTCATCCTGAATTATTGCTTTCGTTGGTATGTGCACACGATGTGGTTTGTGTTGGTCTGGAAATCAGGTGTCACGTCAGGGGACAGGTGCTCTGTGAAGAGGGGGAAAAAAAAGGGAAAAGAAAAGGAGAAGACGAAGATGAAGAATTAAGTAAGGAAGAGGAAGAGAAGGTGGTAAGATAGAGGAGGGGGGGAAAATAAGGGGGAAGGGGAAGGGCTCGTACGAGGTCTAGAGTTAAGAGCTGATATGGCAGCCTCGTGTTGTTGAAGGTGCTTGAGGTGGTGGTAGAGGTCGAAGAGGAAGAGAGACTGAAAGGTGATGAAAGTGCGTTAGTCAGTAGGCCCTCTCTCGGTTGCTTCGTTCCTGTGCACTTCGCACACCACCTCCTTTCTCCTCAGCCGAGCCAAGCCAAGGAATAGACAACGAGTCCCGGGCCAAAACTTGAGGGAAAATCCGACGGGAAGGAGAAGGGGTGGAAAAGAATAATGTATGGTAGCCGGCAGTAGATTAGCTTCAAAAAAAAAAACGTACCTTGAGGATGGAGGATTGATTGTCGGTGGAGTACTGTAGGTAATTAGACGAGAAAGACACCCGACCGACGGAGAACAAGACTTCAGGAAACCGGATGACGCGGTTACGACGAAAAAACTGATCGCTTGTTTCACGGTAAAGAGGGATTAAGTTATGGCGTGGGAGTGGAAAAACAGTAGAACCAAGAGAGAGAGAGAGAGAGGAAAACAAAAAAGGGGGGGGGGAAGAGCGAGCAAGCAGCAAGCAGGTGGGGCTTCTTCAAGTCAGTTGTAGTAGTGTGTGGCAAGGGAGGAGAGGAGAGGGAGGGAGGTATCTCGACAGGAGAGAAAGAAGAGAGCGGGCCAAGTNGGGGAGGAAGGGAATGGAGGAGAATTCAACTACGATGCGGTACTGGGTAAGAGGAAGTTCCTGGGTGCGCACGTCTCTCTCTCTCACTTTCTCACTCTCTCACCCTCTCACCCTCTCACCCTCTCACCCTCTCACCCTCTTTCTCCGTATCGTACAGCCAAAGAGACCTGTTGGAATCCTCAATGTTGGTTATTTTTGGCCTTTCGCGGCTGATTGATCGGGACCGGATTGTGGCGGCGTGAGGCCTTAATTATCGATTTTCCTCCTCCCCAGTTCGAGAACCCGCCCGAGCCCCCTAACTTACCATGCCGTCAAGAGAGATTTATTCTATTTTATTTTTCCTTTCTATTCTTTTTTCTCTCTTTTTTTTTTTTTTTTCCTCAGGGAGGTCGAAGGACCGTAAAATTGAAGACCTTTGAGGGAACGATAATACTAAGCGGGCGGTCCGGCTTTGGAAGCATGCTTCGTGAAATCGTGAAATCCTATTGCACGGTAATCCCAGTGAAACAGCTACTCGTACTCTACATTGTAACCTAAGCAGCCACAGCCACAAATGCCTGTACAAGTATAAAGAAACTATTCTCCTCACCCATACTATTGTGCCCACAGTATCATACTCACTAGCACGGTACGGTACTCCAGCAGCATTCAAATTTTGGGCACGCTACAAAGGACAGAGTGTCTGAAGCATCATTTCCTCTTCCGCTGATGTTGATGCCTGTCAAAACCAATCTACTACACATCATCATCACTTCCCTATCAGTCCTATACCAACTCTACTTATCCTCTCGAATTGAAGGGAAAAAATTTCCCTGCCCCGGAAGGAGCAAACATATGGTACGGTAGGTTCATGTCTTTCTCTCCTGGTAAGGTGGAACAGCTCACCTCGCATCAGCGTCCAGTAACCGCAAGTACCCAACTTGCTGCCACGCCTTCCTCCGGCCTAACGACAAAACATTTGAAACCCATTGCCCCCGACCGGCCAACCAGCTTACGAAACAGAATAGATGATTCCCCTGCCGATGATATTCCCAGGCTCCATCCCCTCGGTCCACTGAGAAATGTTCCCACCCCCCATTTTCTCTGCTATCGCGGCAGCTTCTAGACCGTTTCCCTTCCTTTCTTTTCCCTCCCTTCCCTCCTTTGCCAGCTCGGTCGAGTCGGGTCGGCCCACCGCCAGCCACCCCCCGTCAAACCACCACAAATCCGAAAAAATGCTGGCATCCTCTAACCTAGTCTAGCTAAGCCCAGATTTATTGATCGAACCTCCAAAGCTGATTCGGTTGACGCAGAGCGCCTGCGGGTACTCGAGTACAGTACGAGTACTCGAGTTTCGGTATTGTGCTTCTGCGGCAGGTCACCGCGGCAGGACACAAAAGTCAGCATCTCGTGCCATAGGTCACCAAGGTAGCAGCATTATCGTGAACAAGAAAAAAGAAAGAAAGAAAAAGCACTTCAATTCCCAAGACAGATTACTGTGCATCAGGATCTCCGCCAACGAAATTCACCATGCCGAAAGGCCGACTAAAGGGATATACCTCCTTGATGTTGACTTTGTCCTATTTCCTACCTCCAGCCTCCCCCGCTGTTTGTACCACGCACACGGCAGGGGTCTTTCGTACTAGTACAGTGCTTGTACCTCCATCTTACCGACGCACTCGCGAATGGTAACCCCCTGCCGGTGCAGCACTCGTACAAGTACTGCCCATCATTCAAATGGCGAACATTTCCCATTCGTCAGCTGCCCTTCCGAGTGCTCAATATCAGTACCGGCACATGGCGAATCCACGGCAGCACCGGTACCGTATCGCGCTGACATTCCGCTCCTGATCGCAATGATTGAAGTTTCAAGCCACGGGCGTGATCGCAGCCACACACTTGACACACCTGCGGGTACTCGAGTCTCGGGCTGTGCGCCGGGGCAGTGGCTGCTTCCGGTGACACCTTTTGGATACCGCACCCATGAATATCCTGGTGAGCAAAGTCCTAAGGCTAGCGGCATCAATGCAGGGAAGCCATCCCTCTGGCTGCACGGAATGGGTCCTGCTATCGCTTTTCGCTGAGAGAGGCCGAGCCAGGGAAGCACGAAACAAAGCTTAGCATTACTATCTACAGTATTATCATCCATGAATCATTGGAAGCCAGGAAGATACTGCAATAGCGCCGGACCACGGCACATATGCGCGCGGTTCTCGCGTGATCGGTTTGCGTTTTGTTCTCATGTTTCCGCTTTCCTATCGGTCGATTTACCGGCCTCCCCCGGCCTCCCGCACAAGTCCTTTCATTCTAAGAGTCCGCCCTACGGCCGCCTTCCATCAAAATTAATTCGCCAGTCCAAATTGCGAGATCTCGGGGCCGGCCAATGTGTAACAGCCGCGTGACACCCAAAGCCTTTGAACCTTGTGGTGGGTACAGGCAGCTCCAGGTCCCGAAGCTGGGTCCAGGTCAGCCATGCGGCCCCCGCCGAGAGCATAAGACCTGTACTCGTACTCGAGTCCTCGAGTACGAGTACCGGTATGATACTCGAGCGCCCGGCAGAGCGAGCCATCCACCCGAATAAATCCACCAGCCACAATTGAAATCTCGACTGACGTTCAACCGATCACTTTACCCAAACTTGCAGATGCTCGAAAGCGTGGAATACCGGTACCGGTAGCGTACGTAAACCCTAATCTGATTTTTATCTATTCCACCCTTCCCGGTCGCCGAGACATAGCCGAGGAGGGAAAACTCATCCATCAGGCAACCGACCAAAAGGGTCGAGTTAATCAGCCGCCATTCCAGAAGCCACGTTCACACAGACCGTAGACCGCAGATTCAACGCTGACGCTGAACTGCATAATACACGGTCATACTGTAGTAATCTCCCCTCGAGCTTGGTACGGGGAGAGCACGGCGCTCTAGCACATGGGATAAGCACCCATCGAGCGTGATGGCGGGCGTCTGTTCCTTCCTCTCCGCTTCCTCCCCTACTGTACTCGTACAGTGCTCGAGTGGGCCAAACGTGACGCAACAATCTAGATTTGGCCAATCTTGTTTATTTTGTTGATTCTTGTCCCCCTTCCCCTCCTCTTCCAGTCTGCCTTCGTCGCAACCTTGCCGGCACCTCGATGGATCATCGTTCTTCCGTACCTCCTTACCGCCACCACAACTGACCAGTCGAACTCGGCTCAAGTGGGGTCGGATGGTACACCGCGAACGACGGAGCCCCTTGCAGTCCGCATACAGCAGAATACCAAGCCTCGGCGGGGCTTTTTTGCCCCC